>JAODUK010034030.1:0-46467 GCA_027564635.1 Typhlichthys eigenmanni | reverse complement strand
TATGCAGTGTTTGTTTATCTGCAGGCCCCCCCCCCCCCAGCAGAGTGTAATTCGACATTTCTGTTCATTAAGGGAAGCTGGTAATCTGTTGCTGTCAGCACCTCTGTTTATTTCTCTCTCCCCCCCTCTCTCTCTCTAACCCCCCTCTCTCTCCCTACCCCCCCTCTCTCTCTCTCTCTCCCTCTCTCTCTCTTCCCCCCCTCTCTCTCTCCCCCCCCCCTCCCTTTCTCTCTCTCCCTCTCTCTCTCTCTCTCTCGCGCTCTCTCTCTCTTTCCCTCTCCCTCCCTCTCTCTCCCCCTCTCTCCCTTTTCCAGCTACTGTCAACGGGGACTCCTTGGCCCTCTGCTGCCCCCCGGCTCCAGACGAAGGGCCGCCCCCCCTCCCTTCATCCGACTGCAGTGACACCAGCGCCGGCCTCCCCCCCTCCTCTTCCTCACCTTCTTCCTCTGCCGCCGCTGACGGTGCCGCTCCTCCCACCATCTCCGGCTCCCTGGCCCAGGCAAACGCCACCTCCTCCTCTTCCCAGTCCCCCTCCCTGGCACTGGGAGAGGCCGGGGAGACGACAGCAGACGGGGCCAAACCCAGGCAAGAGGCCCCCGGCGCAGGATCTGCGCAGGAACCCCTGCCACCAGGGTAAACCGCGGAAGTTAGGTTAGACAGCGGCTAGGCTTGTTTCAGGCTGCGGCGAGACGCGCTGGGCACGCTCTGGACGAGCTGGGCACGCTCTGCGTGCACTGGGCACGCGCTGGGCACGCTCGGTGTGCTACGCATGTTTCAGGCTTTTTACGGAAATTACGTGTAGAGACATTTTCAGACCAAAAAATCCAGATTTTAAAACAAAAAGGAATTTTGACATTAACACCAGCAGTTACACTTAACCCACGCCAAAGTAACTTAGTAACAATTACTTGTAATGCTCCTCTAAACACTGATGCACTTTTAATATTCATAGAGCACGATGCTGCTAGGATTCCACTGCGCGCTGGTGGTAGAAAGGCAAGAGAGCCCTACTGGATGCACAGCGTTATGACACCACGGCTTTTAGTTGTTAAGAGGGGACATTTCAGGCTATACCAGGGGTCCCCCAACCCTGGTTGTGGGGATCCACTGCCCTGCATGTTTCTGTTGCCGTCACGTCCTTGTCGGAGGTTTATACTTCCCCACTTGTGTTCAAATGCTTTGTTGTCGGAGCTTTATGACGCATCATTAAAACGCATCATTCATTGTTTGCAATGCACACCTTAGAATTTATGATTCATTTAATTCCCACTTCACATGCATGTTTCAGATGTGTTTGATACCTGAAACTAAAAATATGAAATGAAAAACAAGCTTTAATTGTGTCAGACAAAGCTGTGATAGATTAACATTAATTGAAAAACTCCTACTCCTTTATATATGTATAAAGCACTCACGAGTGTCTAAAGCACGGATAAACAATTATTTCCTAGTTTCTGCCAGGTGTTTCAGTCCCAGTCCGACCCTGCTTGTAGGAAAGGTGGAAGGTCACCAGCTCGAGTTTCAAAATTATTTCCGAATATTTTTTCTCGAAAGGATGTTCGTGTCCCATTTCCAAGTCGGAAACTCATATTTACCATAATTCCAATACGACCGGAAGGCAGCACTGGATGTCTGCTTGCTCCAACACACCTGATTCAAATGAACGGATTGTTCTCGGGCTACTGCAGAGATTGAGAACGACCCATTGAAGCCATTGAGACGTCCTTAACATGCAGGGACCGCTGAGCTACACCGTATGTCTGGTCAGGCTGACTGTTGTGTCTCGTCCCCAGGTGGGAGCAACGGAAGGATGCCCATGGCAGAACGTATTACGTAGACCACAACACCAGAACCACCACTTGGGAGAGACCGCAGCCGCTACCACAAGGGTGAGTCCTTTTTTAAAATATGTATTTATTCATTTAATTATTTTTATTTATTTTCTTCCCCCACGATGCACTTCCAGCGACAGTGGCCCGAAGCACCTAGCCTGACATGCCACGTGGCACGTCAGGCTAGGTGCTGGTTCAAACAACCAGAGTGATATTTCGGGAAGTGATACTGTCGATTTCCATTGGCTGTATCCATAATTTCCAGTGCTAGGATTAAGCAGTGCTTCATATGCACTCATTTAAAATGTTAAAAAGCTACTTGTTTTCAAGTAGCTTTTGCTTTCATCACACCTAAACCAGGCACGTTGGCTATCGGTACGATGATTCAGGTAGTTTCAGCTGTTACTCAGACTCAGGTCGCATGGATTTGAAGCTCTCCAGACTGATTCTGGTGACAAAGTCACACTGAAGCTGGCGAGATCAGGACGGTTTGGCGACTGTGTCTGCTCAATATACAGTTCACACACAAACACTCCCCCCCCTCCCCCCCTCTCTCTCTCTCCCCCCCTGCAGGTGGGAGCGGCGCGTGGACGACCGAGGCAGGATCTACTACGTGGACCACAACACACGCACCACCACCTGGCAGCGGCCCACCACGGAGTCCGTCCGCAACTTCGAGCAGTGGCAGAGTCAGCGCAACCAGCTGCAGGGAGCTATGCACCAGTTCAACCAGAGATGCCTCTATTCTGTAAGCCGTGCTGCTGGTCTAAACACAAAGCACGCTAACCCCGTCTCAGCCTCGCAGAGCCAGCTGTTACTTATGTAAGGGTAGGGTAAGGTCTAGGGCTGGCCCCAAATATTCGATTATTCGGGTATTCGTTCGTTTGGTATGTATTCGATTTAAATATTGGGATTCGAGTATTCGTCTTTTCACATTATGCATGCATGTTTTTCCATGCTACGGTTACTGATTTAAAGAAATATAACATTTTAAATGAGTGTATACAAAGCACTGCTCAATCCTAGCACTGGAAAATATGGATACAGCCAATGGAAATCGACAGTATCACTTCCCGAAAGTCCCAGACTCCTGTGTCGAGCTTACAGGGGTGTTGTGCTGTCACTTTTAAAGTCCCTTTTATGGTTAAATATGGGATGTGTTGGGGCAAAAGGCAGGTAAGATAGTTACACATCTACCTTTTATCTAAAGGTAGTTGGTGGTTTGTGATGCTGTGATTCCTGTTCCTTAATTGGCTAAAATAAACAGATTAGATCTTATCTGTGATGAGCTTAACCCCGCCCCTCTCAGTGCTAGTCACACGGGCCTACTGTACATATTACGTAAACCCAACCCCCATATCCCCTCGCACTGAATCACAAGCCCTGCTATAAAATGTCCCTATGCCTTGTCGCCACGGCTACTTTGTGTGAGTCATGAATACCGAGGCTCGAGCCACGAAACACGGGACCACCCCCCCCATCTCTTAACCAGCCTGCCCCCTTTTTCCCTGGGGGTGCCCTCCCCTAATCAGGCTGTCTTTGTGATGTCATGATTAGGTTACAGCATGAATCAAAGGACAGTATGTAGTATTCGCCTGCCACACAACAGGCTGTCTGCAACGTAGATGTATCAATGAATCACTTTTACACCTTTTCTCGTCTGAATTTGTCTTTCTGCGCTGTCGTGGGGGGAGGAGGGTATTATTTCTTGTAATATTTTCACCGTCGTCCGTGTTTGTGATTGAGTTGGTTTGTTAATGTCTTGTTGTTGTCGTGGTGTCTCACGTGGCTGCTGGATGGACGTCCACGTGTGTCTCCCTCCCTGGCAGGCCTCCATGATGACTGCAGAGAACGATCCACTAGGCCCACTACCTCCTGGCTGGGGTGAGTCCTCCGCTGCTGATGCTGTCCACCACTACCACCCCACCGTGCTGGTTCTGTTTCATGGCATCCTCCGTTAGATGGTGACGGCGTCTCTCTGATCTGTGATTGGACACGGTGCAGTTAACACCATTTTACCTTTTTAGGAACTTCCAAAAGGAACTGAAGCGGACAGTTTGAACAGGTGGCGTGTGTCTGCATGACCACATCTCAAGCAAAGAGTTAGAATTGGGATTTTTCAAATCAATTTAGAGTTTGAAATGTGATTGATCTAAGCCTGTATATGATGCTTTTAGCTGTAGTCAAAAAGAGATTAGCTGCAGCTAGCTTTATCCTCTGTCCCACATCTATGGACAGACTCTGTCACCTCATACACTGTGTCCAGGTTAGCTTATCTTTAGCTTTTTTGTCCCGCTAGGGGAGAACAGGAAAATAATATTTTGCAAAGTACAGTGTCTTTCACCAGACAGACACCCCCTACTGGGCAGTTTTCATGAGGTAACACATTTAACATCCATCATTTAACAGAATACAAAGTAGTTACATCAACATTAAAGCAGAGACATTATGATTAAAGGCAGAGTTAGTCATTCTAGAGAATCCTCGCAAATTAATACGAACTCTCAGAAGCTCCGCCCCACACACATTGAAGCGCCTTGTTGTTGTGAGCCGTGTTGGTTCCCATTTACGGAGCCGGGGCTGTAGAAGTACCAGATAATTTCTTTCTGCACGCACACAGAGAACAGTAAGATAACGAAATACGAAGAGATATTTGGTGAACTTGGCTAAGTTTATAGTTTTAACAAAATAAGTCACAGAGCCAGTACATGAAAATGGTAAAGTCATAACCAACCGCAAATGTGCAATATGCAAGGACACAGTGCAATACAGACCTGATCATGAAGGCACCGCCTCAGGACGGTAGACCAACCTGCAGGTGTCACGAGGTGCGTTCAGAATTGGCGAGCATGCTTTGCTTTCCACTCGAGTTTTGTGTAAACGTTCCAAAAATGTTCAATTTAAACGGTCACCCTTCGTCCAGCGTCGGTGCGTGTTCGCCGACCACCACCACCTCAGACCGTTTGCTTGTGTTCGTAAGCGTTCACGGTGAACACAAAGTAAATGTAACCGTTTGAATATGTTTGCCATATCTGAACGCACCACAGGTGTCAACCCACCCCGCCTTTCTTCTCCCCTGTCCAGAGAGGCGTGTGGACTCAAACGACCGTGTCTACTTTGTCAACCACAACACTAAGACCACGCAATGGGAGGACCCCCGAACACAAGGGTGAGCCCCTGATCGCTCTGCTTAAAGCCAAAGTCCTTGTAGACGAGTCTGGCTGCTCGGCAGCCATCTTGGTAAGGTCAGAGTCCTTATAAGACGAGTATGGCCGCTCGACATGTTGGACCTCTTCCATAGAGTTGTATTATAGTCTTGTCTATATAAAGGCTCTGTGTTGACCCTTCCAACATACAATGTGTGTGTGTGTGTGTGTGTGTGTTGGCATCGTGCAGGCTTCAGAACGAGGACCCCTTGCCTGAGGGTTGGGAAATCCGTTACACGCGGGAAGGCGTTCGCTACTTTGTGGATCACAACACCCGCACCACGACCTTCAGTGACCCGCGCACCGGGAAATCCTCAGTGTAAGCACGCACGCACGCACGCGCACACACACACCACAACAACCGCACGACAACCTTCAGTGACCGGGAAAACCTCAGTGTAAGGACACACGCACACACACAGCAAAACCCTCTCACTGTGTTCAACAATTGAATTCATAAGTCACATTAACACTCCTAAAGCTCATAAGGCTATTCGATTGCCACACGCTTTGCAGTAGGGTTGGGCCGATACTATAGACAATACTATAGCCAATGGCTGGCATGCATCACAATGTTAAGCAGGCATCGTGATTTAGAAAAATACAAATATCTACCGAAACGCTACGTATTACGTTTTATTTGTTCCGTTTTATGATTATAAAAGCTCACCGAAGTGCTGGGATAATCAGGAAAGGGTCACCTTTACTTATGTCAGTCGACAATATCCTTAACTCCCCTCAATCGCTTCCCCTCTGAGATGAGTTTATCTCGGTATCCGCCCACTTCCTTTTGCATACCATTGACGTTCTATTGTCTCTCGTCACTGCACCGCTGCTAGTCTCTTCCGGTTTGTGCCGGTTTGTTTGTTTGTTTTATTACGACGACGATCAGCGCAGCGAATCGGAACACATTTGCTATTATTTAAGCTCCCACTGTTTATTTAACAAACGTTGAATAACCTTTCTGAGGCTGTTCCATGGTAACCAAGTTGGAAGAACTAGGAGAGCGCACGTCAATCCCTGTGACTAGCCCTATCTGACCTTTGACCTCTGCTCCTCAGAACCAAGGGGCCCCAGATCGCCTACGAACGCAGCTTCAGGTGGAAGCTCGCTCATTTCCGCTACCTGTGCCAGGTAACTATTCCGTACTTCTGCGTGCGTGTGTGTGGGATGACCTTTAACCTTCCCCTCTCCTTCCACAGTCAAATGCACTTCCCAGTCATGTGAAAATCACTGTGTCCAGGCAAACACTGTTTGAAGACTCTTTCCAGCAGGTAACGCACCAGTTTGATGTACACAGTACAAATACACACCAGTTAGATGTACACAGTACAAATACACACTACACGAGCCAGCATCTCATCCACGCACACAGATTGTAATAACTTAACACCAATGTCTTTGCAATTGTGTGTGTGTGCGCGCGCCCAATGGTGTGCATGTTTAGATCATGGCCCTGAAGCCTTACGACTTGAGGAGGCGTCTCTATGTCATCTACAGAGGGGAGGAGGGACTCGACTATGGTGGTCTGGCTCGGTGAGAGAGACGCACACACAGAGACACACAGACAGAGAGACAGGTAGCTGACCTCCCCCCGTATCTCTTCCAGAGAGTGGTTCTTCCTGCTGTCACACGAGGTGCTCAACCCCATGTACTGCCTGTTTGAGTACGCCGGCAAGAGCAACTACTGTCTGCAGATCAACCCAGCCTCCACCATCAACCCCGACCACCTGTCCTACTTCTGCTTCATTGGCCGCTTCATCGCCATGGCGAGTCCACGCGCGCACACACCTACACGCACGTACGCGCGTATCTCGGCGCTGACACCATTTCACTTCTTGCGTCTTTTTAAAATAGGAGATAAAGGTAGTCTGGGTGTTGGCCTACATGTAAGCATCCCTGAGCAAGGTGCCTAACCATAGCTAAATGTAACTGAACCCCAGACTCCACCCACTAGAACTTTTAAAAAATGCATCGAAGGGCTGAGAGGGGGACCCCCATTAACATTAACGTTAACACTTGAATTTGGTGACATATGAGCGTATAGATGAAAACCAGCCAGGTCCTGGGGTGATTTTATGGATATGACGTTCTATTTTCAGCCCATAAAATGCAGCTTTTTATAAAAATGGGAATTTTGTCAATATTAACACCAGCATTGATGTGTCTCATCACAGAACAACCCAATTACTTTGTTTACAACTCAAAAAACACATTTTAGGGTGCAGTTACACTGTAAGTAACCTGGGATAAAAGTGTCTGGTAAATGACAGTAAAATAACAACTAAATAAATCTGTGAATTCTCTCTCTGTGTGTCTGTAGGCACTGTTCCATGGCAAGTTCATAGACACGGGATTCTCCTTGCCTTTCTACAAGCGCATGCTGAACAAGAAGCTCATCCTCAAAGACCTGGAGTCCATAGACCCCGAGTTCTACAACTCTCTCATCTGGATCCGGTAGGCCCCTGCATACGATCCCAATCCTACTGTGGCGATGTAATGACCTCGTCTGCCTCTGATTGGCACACACGAACACATGGAATCCTCTGGCGCCGAGTGCTCCCAGTAGATCCATAGTGTAGAAGCACCTTATTAGCCAGCTAGCTAAAGTCTTGCTATAACAATGAATAGAATTTAGTTTGTACCATACAAAAATATTTATTTTCAGCGACTTACACCAATATTGGGGAAATGGGATGTCCCGATCCAGTCTTTTCAGTCCCAGCAGATCCCGGCACTATGGGTATCGGCCGATACCGAGTACCGATCTGATTCCAGTGTTAAATTAGGTTTTAAGTTAAGTTGCAAAGTAAATTACTTTTATGTAAATGTATTTTATGCATTTTATAAACCTGCTGCTGATAGTGTGGCCTGGGTAGGTTAGACATGGCTGATGCTTGACAGTAGACCTACGTGTGTAAATTAATTTAATTGGGTTAGCCCCATGGATCGGCTACAACTGTCCAATTGTCACAGATACCGATCCAGCTGTTAAAGTCTGTATCGGACCGATTTCCCATCTCAGTATCGTATCCGTACCATCCCTATTTTTTACAGTAGTAACAGGTGAAAGATGTTTCGGTCAGCTGCCTACGGAACCATTTCATTCAGCAACTGCGTTTGATGACTCCTCTAAACCATTTCTGTTTATCGCTGCCTGGAGTAGGGATGTGCATTTTGGTCATTTTGACTGCCCGACAGAGAAAACGAGCGAGGTCTCAAGCACTTGTATTCAGGGGGGGGGGGCTTGCAGGTATATGGCTGGGTCATAACATCCACGCAGCATCTATAAAAACACTATGATACGGTATAGTGCCCCCGTAGCCAGGGCATTAATACTGAAGCAGATAAAGAGAGTGGGAGAGAAAAGAGATGCCGTGTATTACGTTAAAACACACGTCATGTGTTTGGATGGACGTCCGTGAGCTTTCCCTTTATCCAAATGATCCCTGGAATAGGCTACAGTTTTCCCAGTTTCAGAAAATGCTAGGAACAATTGATGATTTAATTGAAAACGTAACTGAGATGTTGATGGGATGACGAAACGGAAGAAATCGGCTTTCTGTCAGACTCAGACTCAATCAAACCTACAACGATGTTGAGTTGTTTGGTTCCGGACTCCCTGCTAGACATCTGCAGTAAAATGTTACATGTTATGTAGCCTATTTAATAAAGTTGAGAGATGAATGTAATTTATTCACACATTTATTTTTTAATTTTGGTCATGGAGCATTGCTGTCAACAGACAAGCACTCGAGTACCCATCCCTAGACTGGAGTAATGTTGGCTGATGGTTTACACTCTGGAGTTGTGACAGTGGACTGGGTCCACGCAGCCAGTCCAGCGTGGTACTGTGTGGCCTCTCCACCCAGGAGCTGTAACCAGCCTCTGCTCTCCTCCTCAGGGACAACAACATCGAGGAGTGCGCTCTGGAGATGTACTTCTCGGTGGACATGGAGATCCTGGGAAAGATCTCCTCCCACGACCTGAAACCGGACGGCACCAACCTCCTGGTGACAGAGGAGAACAAGGAGGAGTACATTGGGTAGGGAGCGCCACTGTGTGTGTGTGAACGCAGCTCACCAGGAGCTCTGCCTGGAATTCTGGGAAAGCGACACCTGTAACCTTATGATTTGCTCACCTTGCAGTAGTGTTGTCACAGCCACAGACAGGGACCAATCAGGGCGTGTTTTCCAAATGGTGGTAGAGCTAGATGAGGCGATCAAAACAGTTGTAGCAACGCTGGCTGGTTCAACGCTGTCCAACAGTTTCAAAATGAACCTCAGGTCTACGCCCAGTACGTGGCAACGACTGTTAACACTTCCCAATGGAGCGTGGCCAGACCATAACCAGGCAGTGAATATGGCCTGGTTACATCATGCTGGGGGTTCATGGGTATTTTGAGTATATGCCATTAATTTCCAAATACCTACAATATATATGTGAGGCAACAGTATTTCTGCAGCAAACTGCTTTGGGAAAAATTGACTTTGTGTCAGGCCATGGATCATGGTAGATTTAGCTGTCTGGATGGTATGTACGCTCAACCTTGGCAAAATTACCAGTCCAAAATGGTTCCATATTTGCTCTCAGAGATGGAGAGAGAGGGAGAGGTGTTTGCTGCTCTCGTTCCACCATACCACTGTTTCATTCAACCAAGTAAAACAAAGGAAGAATTGCACAGATATATTAGGTTGCCCTATCATTGTTAGTATTATACCATCTTGTGGGTTTGCAGTCTGATGGCAGAGTGGAGGTTCTCCCGCGGCGTAGAAGGCCAGACCAAAGCGTTCCTGGACGGCTTCAACGAGGTGGTTCCCCTCCAGTGGCTCCAGTACTTCGATGAGAAGGAGTTGGAGGTGAGCCACACCCCAAAGTCTGGCCATTTGGCAGCCATCTCGGAAACGCCTCGGGGCAGATATTTTGTGCTGATGAGATCGGGCCTCTATCCGGATTTATGGGGAGGGAGCGGCATATACTGCATTCAGTCACCAGTCCACAACACACATGCAACTATGCACTTTGGGGGGGGGGGGGGAGAGACATCTTTAGCACTGCGCACTTCTCCCAGAGAGTTCTATTCAGGACACTTGTAGGAAGGCTGTCCCTTCTAAATGTCGTCTTCTCTGGTCTGGCCCGTTGCGCACCAGCGGGGCAGGACCTGTTTTGCCTCTGTGAATCTTTAAGTGCTACTAGTGATGCCAGTCACACGGAAGAGTGCAAACCCGCCTGCGTTCCTCCAGAACCCTTGCTGACTTTGAGCTCAAATCAAAACAATATCCCTCTGTAGCGCCGCCTCACACACTGAAACACATTGTGAACCAAAGCATCCAGTACTGCTATGGCTTTGTTTACAGTATGTTCCTATTAACGGAGCCAGGGCTGTGGAGAAGAGCCAGGTTATCTTTTCAACACGCACAGAGAACAGTAAGCTAGCGAAATGCGAGGAGATGTGTGAGATAAGCGTATTAGCTTACAATTAGCTCGCAATGGCTGACTATACATTTTAACGGTGACCTCTGCAGTGTGTTCGTGCCACCGCCAATTACAACGTCGTGGCACCCGGGGGCCTTGCTTTCTGACAGGCCGTCATTATGGATACGGCCGTCCTCCGTAATTGGCCCGTCTGTGTGAATCAGCGTTTATATACGATGAGTGATGGCAGAGCAAAACCCGTGTGCCACCTATTCCTTCTGGGCTTCATGTCTCTATTGTCTCTGTCTCTCTTACTGTATGTATTGTAGTGAGTGAACCATAGTCTCGCAGAGCCAACCTTTACTTGCAGAAACTCTGGAACACCGCGCTTGGCTAGCTGCGTCAGTACCCGCCTACTTGACAGGAGAGGTATTTTGATTGACATGCACAACGACCAACTACGTAACTCAATGACCGAATTGGACATTACATTTACAATGAGAAATTTGTTGGAAAACTAAACAGGACTCTGGCTGTTTACAGGTCTTGTAATCTGTAAAATTAGTAGGCTACGGTAACTGCTTAAAATAAATCTAACATTTGGAATGAATCATATCGTTGCACCGGAAATGATGGATACATAATTGTACGTGACAATGCTAACAGCCAATGGAAATCGACAGTATCACTTCCCGAAGGTCCAACAGTCCCGTGTGGAGCTTATATACTGTACATGTATCAGACGTTCAGCACAGAGATGCTTCTGTGCCGTGGTGCGGGTGGACGGAATAGGCTGACACTAAGTGAACCATACCATGAAATATGCTAGTGTCTCAAGGTGCTGTTTAAAAACATTAATATATATATATATCTTTTTTAAGAAGATGTTACTGCTGTTCTCACTGTGTGCGTGTGTGTTTGCAGGTGATGCTGTGTGGCATGCAGGAAGTAGATCTGCAGGACTGGCAGAGGAACACGGTGTACCGCCACTACACACGGAACAGCAAGCAGATCATATGGTTCTGGCAGGTACACACACACACACACACACACATGCAGATCATATGGTTCTGGCAGGTACACACACACACACACATGCAGATCATATGGTTCTGGCAGGTACACACACACACACACAGAGAATGTGAGAGCATCATGCCAGCACCACAGATAGATGGTAGACGTGTGTGTGTGTGTGTGTGTGTGTATCAGGGACATGCTGAGTGTGCATTGTTCTGTATCGTGTGCGTCTGTCGCCCCCTGCAGCTTGTGAAGGAGGTTGACAACGAGGTGCGTCTGCGGCTCATGCAGTTCGTCACCGGCACATGCAGGCTCCCCCTGGGCGGCTTTGCAGAGCTCATGGGTAACGGCAGCGCACGCTACACAGCCTGAGTGGCCATCTTGTTTCCCTGGCCCCCAACATCTGATTGCTTTACATAACTGTATTCCCCTGCCAATATTACTGACCACAACAGTCTCCTTTACTTTTCACACAGATGTTTTATATTATGTGTCTTTGTATTTGTAGTGTATTCTGAGAAATATATAAATACATGGGGTGTGTGTGTGCATGCACAGGGAGCAACGGGCCTCAGAAGTTCTGCATAGAGAAGGTAGGCAAGGACTCATGGCTACCCAGGAGCCATACTTGGTGAGTGGCGTACGCACATAAACTGCACTTGACCTCTGAGAGTGTGTGTGTGTGTGTGTGTGTGTGTGACAGAATGTCCTGTCCCGCACGCTAACTGTCTGTCTGTCACCCTTCTCCTGTTGTCTTCTGTCCTGTCCTGGCAGCTTCAACCGACTGGACCTGCCTCCCTACAAGAGCTTCGACCAGCTGAAGGAAAAGCTGCTCTTCGCCATCGAGGAGACGGAAGGGTTTGGGCAAGAGTAGCTTGACAGAGAGAGAGAGAGAGGTGTTTGCTGCTCTCGTTCCACCCATGCCACTGTTTTATTCAGAAAAGTAAAACAAAAAAGGAAGAATTGCACAGATGAATACCAATGTATATAAGCTATTTTACCATTTTAAACCAAATCTTAATCAGCAGCGTCGAGCGATGATACATCCCACCATAAAATATGCAAGCATTTCAGCTCATTTAACAGAAATCCTTTCTTTTCTAGTTTTTATGTTCACCTGCTGGGTTTAATTTTAAAAGGAGACTGACAGTGTTCAGAGAGGATTTTATAGTTAAAACATGTACTTGTTTTACAGCTCTAGTTCTATAGAGCTAAAGGGTGTTTGTAGTGTCAGGGTCCGGTGCCTGAGATTATTATTTTTTCATTTATTTTGTTTTTGTTGGACCCTTTAGTGATTGTTGTAACTGCTACTGCGCACTTGCACGGCTGCCTCTAGAACGGAGAAGATCACCCACCCTCAGCACCTGCCCCCTCTGTCACACACTCACATGCTGACCCTCTCTGCCAGTATTGTAGCCAGCTAGTTAGCAAGTCAGACTAGATATTTGGACCAGTGCTCTGGCCCTCTTCCCTCAGTAGCTCCAACCATCTGCAGCCAGGACTTTGAACCACGCACGGAGCTGAAATACTCCGCCAGGTTCTGCGTGTGTGCTTTTTGGGATGCATAGAGATGTGTCTGCGTACTCGTAGTGGGGTCAATGTCTGGCCGATGAAGCAGCAGATTTGTCCCAGACACCTGTTGGAGGCCTGTTCCAGGACACTAGACTGTAGCCGGCATGGTAGCATGTATCCTCTAGTCCTTGAAGCAATACTGAACCCTTGTTAAGGCCATGACTTTGTAGCTTTTTTTTATATATATATATATATATATATATATATAAAGTATAACATCTTGAACTGAATTTAGATTTAAATAGTATTACCAGTTACGTAATTTTAAACTTTTTTAAACTTTTTTTTTTTTTAAAAGTAAGTTTGTTGGAGAAAGATGTAAAACAAAAACACCTCTCCCTTCAATGACACAGGGTGCGCCCTCAGAAGCTCCGCTCCATATATTAGACACACATTGCCAAGGCTAGGAGTAGTGTTGTGTGGTGCGGTCTGCACAGCTTAGTTTGTGTTCCCATTTACAGAGCCAGGGCTGTGTGGGAACACCAGAATCTTCTTCAGCGCACAGTGTATCAGTTTTTTTTTTTTTTTTTGTCTGAATTTGACAAAAGGTCTATTGGATTAGAATCGCTTACCGCACCTTTAAGACAAAACAACTTCACCTGCACAGGACGAAGGAACAGTGCAATAGTTAACAAGTTGCAGCAGAAATTCAAGTCCAACTCATCGCTCAGATTGAATATACAGTGTCTTGTATAGCTTTGGCTGCTGAGTATACAATGTGGCTGCATACTAGATGTCCTGGATCTCATGTCCTAATGTCATAGGGCTGCAGCATCGCTGAGATGTCCAAATCTTTTTCTTTCAAAGTTTAGATTACATTTTTTTCCTTTCTAGAGATGAGATGGCCTTGGTTTTCTTAAGACAAGTGGTCCATATGCAAAAAAACAAACACACATTCTCAGTATTGTTGAAGGCGGCATGCTGTCTTCCACCAGAAGAGGCCATGGGTTTTGTTTTCCAGCAGACACGCTCTGGTGCTTATCTTGGCTGTCTGTCTAAATGCAGGTGTACATAAATGTGTGTGTATGTATGTGTGTGTGTATATATCTGCAGCACAAGTCCCCCTTCTAGTTTAAGGCCATACTAATCTATGGCAGGAGCTTTGGGTGGGACTTACACCATGTATCATGTATATAACAACAATATAACCACTCTTCCCCTCTAGTCAAATGGATGGTGAAAGAGAGGGGGAAAAGTCAAATGAATTGTCCAGGTGGCATAACGCTTCTTTAGAACGACACAACAAAAGTCTGTAATGAAAGCAAAAATTGACCATGTGAATATTAATTGTATAAAGAACATGAGAATAGAAGTACTTAATTGTTATAATGAATTAACAGAACCCACTGCTCCATTGCTGATAATCTGTGATGCCTTGGTTCTTTATCAGAGGGGAGTTTTGTCTTGCTAATGTAGTGGCCTGCGCATAGACGAAACACCCTCTGGCGATGTCAGGCTAACTGCCTGTGATCTATTACTCTAGTGTGATAATACATACACACTTGGGCACTGGCCACGGTATAGGCAAGCCAAAACATACCTGAACTGTAACATATCGCGTGTAGATACACTGTAAAACACCAACCACACACTGTACAGAATGGCCCTTTATGGAGACACTATGTATAGAAGATTACTTTTTATTCTCTGCCCATTTTAATGAAAAGATGGATTTATGACATTAAATAAAATCTAATAAACCCCTTCAGTGATCTGGATGATTGTATGTTATGACAGGCTTTAGTAAGGATTAACAAAGCATTTTTTAATGCATAATGTATCATTTTATTTCCTCCTGATTGTTTATGGTTAGGTTGGATCTTGCCTGTGGAAAAGTGCAGCATTTAATAAAATGTATCGGATCATCTTAACAGTTGAATTCATTGTATTATAAGCTTGGACGTTCTTCATCAACTTATTTGTTTATGAATGGTGACCGAGGGAGTTTGGCTTGTTGCTTCTAGCAAAATACTGAAATCTGATTAGAACTAATCACTGTGAAATAAATACATTAGAAAGGAAATAAACTGGTGTATTTATTAGTCTAATGCAAGTCCCAACAGGTTGTATTCCACCTCAAGATGAGTGAGCGATGTAAGAATTTAATCTAATGTGGTCTAGAATTACAGGAGAAAGTTAGGATGGGGTGGTCCTGATGTTCTCAGAGCTTCTTCAAAAGTTCAAGAGCTTCATTATGGACCTGCAAAGATACCATTGTTTAGACTTGTTATTGGTTTGGTTAAAACAGTGGCAGCATACATACTGTATGAATTACACTTGAAAACAATCTGAACCTAATCAATGATGTCTTGTCTTGAACACAGTCTGGTGTTTGAGGAAATGAAATACACTTTCAAGCTGTACATGGTTTTGATGTGACAAACAAAACCTGTCCCTACCCTCGGAGAGTGCCACACATCCACTTAAAAAGTGTCTGGTCTTATGCAGTACCTCTTTGTCTTCGTGTGTGTGTGGAGGGTAGTCCTTTGCCTTGGTCAGCCAGAGCAGAGCGTTCTGGTTGTCGTTCATTGCCATGTATGTCTTCCCAAGCATAAGCAGGTTTTTACTGTAGAAATTAGGCTCGACTGAGGGGAGAATAGTACATGGACCAGTGTCACAGTGACAGTTGAAGGACATTACAAAATAGTGCCGTCATCTGTTCGTGCTAGATACCTCAGTGAAAGATTAACAGGCTGTAAGTAAGGTTGGAATTTAGCATGTCAAACAGAGATTACTGTACTTACCTTCTTCGGCTTGTAGGAAAAATTCCAAAGCCTAAAGGTGCGAAAATGATATATATGCATTTCATCTTTACAATGGCTGAAGCTTAACATTATTCTGCTCAAATAGGTCCTACAGCCTGTAGGCTACAGGGGTCCCAGAATGCCAGATAGGTGTCCCAGCTCACTTTGAAACAGCTGTGCACAAAAGTAAACATGGCCATAGGGGCAGGATGTGGAGGGGTACAGTGGCCAAAAACAAAGATGGAGAACACCGCACCTCTTCATATGTGGACGTGGGTGGCGATGCGAAGATCAAAGATGCAACCTTGCGCTGATACCATGGCAACTCAGCAAATGCAAAACACCTGATGAGATGAGGACAAAATGGCAGGTGATGGTTTCCTTCCCACCCTTCATAAACCATCTTAAACCTGGGATAAACTTTGTGTAAAATATTGAATGATATTCAAATTGTCTCATCGTTAGTGTAACTGAGTCATGACACAAGTATGCTGTAAAAGGCAGGCTCATATTTTCTTATTCAGAAACAAGCAATGTATTTGCTAATCAGTCTAAGGAACACTTAACGCTTCAAAGTGACATTTTCAGCACTCACCAGTAACCTAAAATGTGTATTGAAGTGGCATCTTTGGGATTCAGCTTGATGGCTCTCTGAAGAAACACACACATTGTGCTTTCAGAACTCTGTTGACGGTTATATTCACGCGTCTCTATATTTGGTGTCTCATATTTACCTCTAGGTGATCTCTGATGATGTACGAATTCCCAATTTTAACCTTGATCCCTTCATAATCGCCAATGTCGCTGAGGCACACGGCATACCACTTATGAGAGGGAGAAAGTAACCTGAATTATAACAAGTGTAGTACAATTTATTAGAATTGCTTCTAAATACTGTCAGTTATTTAGGAATCAAGTTATAATATGACCTAAAAAGTACCTGCAAGACTAAATTAACTGTTAGTTTCCTTTACCTTGTGTGCTGCGAAAGAGTTATCGTTCTTCTCCAGAGCCGCCTTGGCGTATGCAAAGGCCTCAAATATCAGCTGCTTTTTCTTGTCGTTGGCCGTGTTGGGCATGAGAGCCAGGTCACGTGACGCCCGGGCCAGCCGCCACAGGAAGTCTGCATCTTCACTGGACACATGCTAAAATGACCAATATGGCTCTCTACCACACGATGTCACCCTAAGCGCACCTGCGTCTCAGAATAAAATGCTCTGTGGGCCACGGATACACACTGAGCCACATTTGACCCACTGGCAGGTCAGAACACACATTTTCTGCTCAGGATGCAACTCCATTATATTTACATAGAAAATAGTTAGCTGCTGCTACATTAATGATTAAAATATCCATCTTACTACCTTTACATTTGAAAATAAGGGTATTTTCTATCACTAAACGCCTGCTGGTACTGGTTTTAATACTTTTATTGAGCAACAATTGTTGTCTTATTGATGAGTTGGCTTCGTGTGCGTACTCTGCCACATAAATAGCAAGACCAAACAAATAGTCCTAAAGTGTTTATGTGTTGACAACAAATACAGAGGTGCAATACAGAAATAGCATTACCTGTCCTTGTACAGTAGCAAAAGCTGGTAGAGTTTCTCTATTTCTGCACAGCTGTAGAGGTAGTCTGCCTGTTCCACAACCTCCTCTGATGGGAAATGGACAGTTAATTAAGTATGTTGTACCTGCGGTTAATCTAAGCACCTTTGGGTGGCATTATTCAAGTCAATTCACATCTTGAACACAATATGCAGTCACCTTCAAAATATATAGACCATTTGGTTTAATGATGAAAGATATAGGCTCTGTGTGTAAATTGTATCTTTTGTATATTTCACAATACAGTCTGGAGTTGTGAAGAGTGATGTAAATTACACAACACTGAAATTTCACATTTCTATAAGCACTTTGTGTGTGAACTACCTTTTTGTAAAGCATGGACCACGGTTGACTGATGAAAGCGCTGGTATGCCTCAAAGCCCAGATAGGACAGTCCAGGGATTCCCAGGATCAATGCAGACCTTTTGCCCTACAAGTTTAAAATAGAGGACGGGAAAAAAAGTCACACACATCAGGATTTTGAAATTAATTGTAATATTTACTATGCTGTTATATTTCAAAGTATTTAACATTAATATTACTATCCTGGCAGCGTTAGTGTGCTACTAAGACAACATTGCTGCAACGTTACAGTTTGGTATCGTTTCACATTGACAGACAACAATGTAATGGCTTGTGAGTACAGCTAGATCTCATAATCACAATGACATTCCTAACCAAATATTAAAATCCGACCTTTCCCCTACATTACCAATTACCCCCTGCAGTGCATACTGCACGTGTGTTTGACTTATTACTGTGGCTGCAAAACCTAACCAGTCATCAACCAGCTTCCCATTAGTCTGCGGTAAGAATACATGTTTAGAAAATCAATCAATCAACTGTAACCAAAGAGACTTTTACAATACGGTACATGTGTATTCAAATATCTTTACTGCTTGCTAGTAACTACTAGTATACGGGTATAGCATTGTAGTAGAGACATGGTCAAACATAAAACTGTTCTTCTTAGTGAGGTTACATTAAAAACATTATTTCTGAATAGGTAAACTATACGAAAGTCGGTAAAAATCCACTTATATAATTATTACAATCGGTCTAATGGTGGTCCTGTTTAAAGCACTCCAAAGAAGCCGAGATGTCCCCCCGATCCTGGTCGATTTATTTTCAGACACCAACAATGTCCTGCCAATCCATCGCGTCGCCATCCCAGCCATTCTGACTAACGCAACATTATAATGAGCCCTATTCGTCCAGTCAGTGGTGAAATCCTGGATATTCAAGATAACAATATGTTGACTGTTACTAAACTGATGCTAAAGGGAAGACAATGTGTATACCTATGCTGTTCTATTGTGGCACCTACTATACTTCGACGACTTTATTATTTAAATAAAATAAACATGGGTAAAAGCAGATATTGATCTGTCTTTGATTTTAAATATTTGTATTCTTGAACGCAGCCAGCCCAATGAGTCCCCAATATAGTCCGTCGGTGAGAAACAACGAACAAGTCACAAAGATCCATTTGGCTTATCATTTTTATCCTTCCTGTATTTAATTTCTTTGCCAGGGGATAAATATAAATGTGCATATGGATGAGTAAATGAAGAAAAAGTATCATTTTTTTTTTAATTACCTTTATTGTGCTGAGTGAGTCTGACTGTCCATCAGGGCACCGCCCTCAATAACAGCTGAGGCCAGAGATATTCTCTCCAGTGGCCGACGAAAGACATAAAGTTAATAAGGGTAAGACTGTTTGAATAAAACAGATTTTTATCTTGGTGAACTGTAGTGTTGAGATAAACAGTAAACGAAGCTACAGCCAAGTTAATAAGGGTAAGACTTTGAATAAAACAGATTTTTATCTTGGTGAACCGTAGTGTTGAGATAAACGGTAAAGAAGCTACAGCCAAGTTAATGAGGGTAAGACTGTTTGAATAAAACAGATTTTTATCTTGGTGAACCGTAGTGTTGAGACCCCATTGCCGTCCACGCCTTTTTATGAGTTTAGTGTATTCTCCGGAGGCAGACTTGCAGAGTAGCCTACCTTGGTTATTAATGTATATTTAGCTTCGCTGTATAAGTCCGTTTCTGGTGTGCGTGTGTGCGTGTATATGTATACGTGTATGTATGTGTCAAGTGGCGTGATCATGCGTGACATGATCCATAGGGAGTTGGGACATAATTTCTTCTAAACTGGTCTCCTCTTTAATGCATATTATACTGTGGATATATATATATATATATATATATACATAACGATAGGCCTAAGATCCACAGTATTGGAACTATTTAACAAATGATATTCCAGAGTTGGTGTGTGTGTGTGTCAGTGTGTGGGGGGGAGGGGTTGGCTCTAGAGAGTCACCAACTTAACTGTAACACAGTAATAATTAATAAAAAAATGTACAGTGTGTCTGAATCCACATTGCTGCCTGTCATTCACATCCCACCAGCTGCTGCCATGGCTACAGGCTCCGCCCCAGCGCCTCTTGGCGGTGGAACGGCGAGGTGCGTGACCAAGGTCCAGCTGACCATCTCCTGTGACAACCTGCTGGACATGGACGTTCTCTCCAAGTCAGACCCTATGTGTGCCTTGTACATGTGCTCTGCAGACTCTGGCTGGTACGAGGTCTGTATACACCGTGTGTGTGTGTTTGTGCGTGCGTGTGTACACTTGTGTGTGTTATTTACACACGTGCGATGACTTTCGTGTGTCATGCATGTTTTGTCTACCATTTTAGGTAGTTTAAAGGTTGGTCGGCGATTGTAAGCTAATACGCGTTTTGTTAATAAATTCAAGGAATGCCTCTTCTGCAGGCTTAAAAAAACATCTGTTGTCTGTGTATACGAACACAACGTTGTGCAGATCGCACCACAGGGTCCCAGCCTTGGCAATGCTTTTCAATGTGTGTGTGTGGGGTGGGTTTGGCATTCTGAGGGAGCACCCTATGGTGTTGAACTAAGGCAGAGCCATGTAGAAGGGAGTCACGTTACCTTTATTCACTCCAATGGACTGTTTTGTTGACTGCAGTGGCGCATCGTTGAACTTCAAAATAGATCCTGGAAGATAGCCTCAAATACTAGAAGTAACCTATACATTATATTGTAAATGCATTCATTGACTACTAATTACCAAAAATTGCAGTTATGCATCTGTATCGATTCACATTACCCACCAAGCACTTCCTGGAAATGTCGAACTCCTTTGGCGCGACTCTCTCTTCTATATGGCTCTGGTTAAAGGGAGAAGTATTTTTGTTTTGCTCTAATTCAAATAACAACAATGTTACTCCAGGATAGCTGACTCCACCTTTATGCCTGTGTCCACCAAATGGGTTTTAAGCATTGAGAGGGCCTATTTTCAATACAAACCCTATATAGCTCCTGCAAGCTACATAGATACACATAGCGCTCTGAAAAGGAGGTCGTGGATGCTCTCGGTGCTACAACGCATTTGGTGGACACAGGCACTTAATAAGCCACAACACAATGACCAGCTAGGAGGTCATCAACACCTAGGTGGTGTGTTTTTTTTGCTCAATGTTGTATTTCTTCCTAATGAAGCTGGACTTATTTTTCCAATTTCACTTTTTTTTTTGCTCTCTTGGCAGTTTGCCCGAACTGAGATTATCAAAAATTGCCTCGATCCAAAATTTGCCAAGAAGTTTGTCATCGACTACTATTTTGAGATGGTGCAGAAGCTGAAGTTCTGCGTGTACGACATCGACAACGCCACCCATGACCTGAGTGATGACGACTTTCTCGGAGAGCTGGACTGTACCCTGGGCCAGGTGAGTTATTATAATAATAATAATAATAATACATTTTATTTGACGCCTTTCTAAACACTCAAGGACATCTTACATTGCAAATACATAGATATAAAACAGTTGTCTGGAATATACATACTATATAGTAATTAACATTTTATATGATAAATATATACAAAATAAAGTCAGGTGAGAGTGGAACAAAGGGTCAAACTTTGAAGAGGTGGGTTTTGAGGATCCTAGCAAAGAAGGTGACATGTTGAATGTGCAGTAGAAGTGCGTTCCAGAGTCTGGGGGCAGAGCAGCTGAAGCCCCGAGCCCCCATGGTGGAGAGGAGGAATGGGGGGGTGACCAAAAGTCCTGTAGAGGAGGAGCAGAGAGATCGGGAGGGAGTATATGGCAGGAGAAGGTCAGAGAGGTAGGAGGGAGACAGATTGTGGAGATGTGAGCAGGAGAATATTGAAGTTTATACAGAACTTTATAGGAAGCCAATGTAGCTGAATCCAGATAGGAGTGATGTGATCCACATGCTGACCACACGTCCACGAATATACCAATTCTGCTTGGAATGATTAGCTTTTAATTAGTAGTAACAATGTTTTGTAATGTGTTTTTAATGTATTTTATTTTTACATTGATCTGATTGTATTTGTTCTATCTCGGCATGTTTACATTTGTATTGTTTGTGTTCACTATTCCTTCAATCTGTTTGTTGGCTGCTGTGTTTTTCCTTTTGTTTTTAATACCCATATTAGTACTTCTTATGTAAAGCACTTTGTGGTTATATATCTTGTGAAAAGCGCTATATAAATAAACCTATACTTAAGTATTGCTCCTGCATTTTCTGTGCTGAGGTTGGTGTTATTTTGATTGGATTTTGGCATTGCTTTCCTTGATCTTTGGTTCTGGCAGTTTACTGGTGTTTTGTGCTTAGATTGTGTCCTATGGGAGACTGACCCGCCCACTGCTTATGAAAAACAAGAGTCCAGCTGGCAAAGGCACCATTACGGTGGGCACGGAATCCTCCCTGGTCCTGTAACACCCATTTATAACTACCATATATAGAGCACTATGTTTAGTGAATGTTTAATATTGTTAAATGTTTGCTTTTTTAATATAAATAAATGTCCGTACGGATTTTTACCGGCATGTATTGGTTTCTGGCACTGCTCGCACAGAGATCAGCTTACCATTTGTTAATTTAAGTGGTTTGCTTTAGGTAGATTCAAGTCAGTCAAGAAACTCACCTTTGACCTTTGACTGTCCCCTTTCCTAGATTTGTGCTGAGGAGTTAACCGACAACAGAGTGGTACATTTTGAAGTGTCGGCCCGAAAACTGGACAAAAAGGTAGTTCCTTTCAAGTTTAAAGCCACGACGCTCAGGCCAAATGCGTGTGCTGTTGTGTTGTTGATTAGTGTGATTGCGTGTTGCTTTTTGCAGTATTTATGGTGGTCTGATCCCTTCCTGACGATCTTCAGAGAGACTGAAAGTGGGTTGCAACTGGCCCACAGGACAGAGGTATAGCAAGTCCATTTTATCCATGAAGGGAGAGGGGGGCAGATGGGCTCGTCCATCTGCTTCAGAAATGTTGTTTTGGTTTCATGAAGTGGCTGCATGAATGTTTTAACAGCCTAATCTTCCAAACCCCCGGTATGTATGGGGGAGAATTGTGTTACCGAGATTGTGTCTGTTTGTGGGTCACACATTCTGTAGGTGATAAAGAACAACTTAAACCCAACATGGAGGCCATTCACAGTCTCCCTGCAGTCTCTGTGTGGATTGGACATGGAGAAACCCATTAAGGTGAGCCACATACAGAGATAACCTGTTTTACAACTGGATATTTGAACACACTGTGGCTATTGCTCCACTCTGTTTCTTGCTGATAACTGATAATGGTTAGCTGCCTCACCTATGACTGTATTGAATCAGCTTGTATATTGCACTGACGCACGCACTGATAAATTAATCTGAAATGTGCCTTTTGTTTGGATGTCCCAACGCCGGTGCATGCAATCCCCTGGGTGAGTGTGTGTGTGTGCGTGTGTGCGTGTGTGCACGCGTGTGCATGTGTGTGTGTTTTCCACGTGCATGCCATTATCACGGGGTAAGTGTGTGTGTGTGTTTTTATTTCTCACTCTCTCTCTCTCGCATGTGTTTTTTTGAGCATTCCTTCTGTAAGTGTTTTGGTGGTCGTGTCCATAAACACAAATGAATTGATAAAAATGGAGGTGAGGAAAATTATGTGAACTGAAATTATAATAATAAATTATGAAGTGATAATTTCATATTTGATATTTATTGTTGAAAGCAAGCATTTTATGTTACCTCCATCATTTATCATTTACGGCAAGCAACTTCCATTAATTTCACCATTTATTGTTTACTGCAAGATAAGTATGCTACTTGAACACACCCCTCGTGCATTAACCTGTAATGGACCAGGTTTGTGCTCTGTGTAACATGCAGTGTGTAGCTGTGGGCTGCTTGTTCTTCACAGTAGCTACATGCTATTTCAGGTGCCATGCATGTGTACTGTGGCTACAACGCCCTGCCCAGGGTGTGCGCGCGCGTGTGTGTGTGTGTGTGTGTGTGCATTACCACAGGTGAAATAACACATTCTTCCTGACTGTCCGTAGGTGGAATGTTACGATCACCATGACAGCGGCACCCACGATCTCATCGGGACGTTTGAAGCGACGCTGTCGCAGATGCATACGGCAACGCACATCTCCCCAGTGTGTGTGTGTGTGTGTGTTGATGTGTGTGTGTGTGTTTATGCTGGTGCGTGTGTGTGGGTGTGCGAGCCCGTGTGTGTTATCGGTATACAGTAGCCCACATGTGACACTTCTGTTTTCTTTTCAGGTTGAATTTCAGGTTATCAACAAAAATAAGTTGCAGAAGAAGAAGGGCTATAAAAACTCTGGGATCATTAGCATCAAGCGGTGTCAGGTGCTGGAAGCATTGTCACACCCATTGTTGTGATTTGTGTTACACTCTTTCTTGACACACTGGATGTGTAGTTGCCCTACCCTGCATCGCTTTTTTACGCAACCTCAATGCGATATCTTACGCCACAACTCCTTCTGACTACAGTTTGTATCCATGGTGATGCCAGCAGGTTTCATGGTTGGTCCTAGTAAGCTAATGTTATTCCTCCAGGGTTATTATTTCAGTACGGGTACAATTTTTGCCAATAAAATGAACCACAGCTTTATTTTAGGTACACGTTTACGCAAGAGTTTTACTGCATGCGTTGGCAATTTTCAACACGTGCGTAGCCCTTCAACTGACGCTACTGCACACACAACGCAATGTTGCAAGCTCTACGCTGCGCTCCATGGGAAATTAATTGAATTCCTGTGAAAAGGTATCTAACTACGCATCCAGTATGTAAAGGGCGTTAGTCTGACGTAAATTCTGGTCACTATGTTGTTATAGGCCTAGTAAGCAAATGGCACTTTGGCTTAGACATTTGCATGCCCCTGTCTTCTTTATTTGCTCACTTTTTACAAGAGGTTTTACTAACTGTGTTTCAGGTTGTAAAAGAGTATAGCTTTCTGGATTATATCATGGGTGGCTGTCAAATCAACTTCACTGTGAGATTGACATTACAACACACACACACACACCATTTAGTCTTGTATTTAAGATCGACACGTCAGTTACACGTCTGCTGTTCCACACATGCTCCGTCCAGATAGCCGTGGACTTCACAGGCTCTAACGGAGACCCCCGTACCCCACAGTCCCTGCACTACATCAACACACAGGGCTACAACGAGTACCTGGCTGCCATCTGGTCAGTGGGCCTGGTCATCCAGGACTATGACAGGTACACCCAAACAACGAACTGCTTTATTGTATTGTCTGTATTGTATTATATTGTATGTTATTACATTGTATTGTTTTATTGTCACCACGTCACGAGGGCGCTCAATCACACAACAGAAAATAGAAAAAAAATAAATAAATAAATAAACTACAACCGACGAGGGAGTGAATAAACATACTCATACATATGCCACACACATTAAAACAGATTTTGCTAGCCAGACCAGCTGGACAATTCTAATTTGATCACCCATTTAAAACAGGTTTTACATGTGTAATGACCTGCTGATAAATGTTCTTTAGAGTGACTGTTAACCACTAACTGAGTGCACAGTTCCACTATCGTTGCTGTGTCTGTCCTCTCTCTGCAGTACCAAGAGGTTTCCAGTGTTTGGGTTTGGAGCTCAAGTCCCCCCCACTTGGCAGGTAATGGTATAGCAGTTATATGATTGTCCCCCATGTCTCTGTTAACTGAAGGGGCAAGCTGTGAAAAACTGATTTATTTATTTGTATGATAAAGACCGGATCTGTATCTCAACTTTGACCTTTTGACCATGGTGATATACAGTATATATTTTAATTCAATATAACGTGATTACAGGTTTCACACCAGTTTCCAATTAATTTCAATCCTGCACATCCATTTTGCGAAGGTAAGTTCTCTGCTATTCAGCGGCGACTTGGTCCGCTGTTTGTTGTTTCGGTGATCGAGAGGTTGCTGGTTCGAACCCCGCCAACCCCCCTGGCTGAGTGTTGAAGTGTCCATGAGCAAGACACCTAACCCTAACTGCTCTCAGTGGTTGTATGGCGCTTGTATGGCGTGCGAATGGGTGAATGGGAGGCAATATTTGAAAGGTGGCCGGGCTTTCTCCATCCATCCGAGAATTATTTTTGCTTTTTAGATAGATGTAATGTTTTTTTTTGTTTTTATTAAACATTCTGTTATCGTTATAACTTTCTTATTCTCAAATGTTCTATTTGTATTTGACTGGTTATTCTTCTTTGTTCTGTCTGTCAAACCGCTTTGTATATTATATTATATTATATTGTATATTACTATTACAATACTGTACAGTGCTTTGAGTGGCTGTAAGGTTATATAAGCGCTAGATAAATACAGTCCATTTACCATGTTGTGTGTCTGTGTGTGTGTTAGGGATAGAGGGGGTTGTGGCAGCGTACCAGCAGTGTCTTCCGCAGGTCACCCTCTCCGGGCCCACCAACTTTGCGCCGGTCATCAATCACGTCTCCTGCTTCGCCAGGCAAGCCGTCAGGCAGGACATTGCTTCTGTAAGATGACCTCCTCTTGCTTTCTCCTGTCGTGAAGCGTTAAACTGTTTTTGGTACTTAGGCTTCTAGGCATTGTTTCTGAGATTCCCTTCTAGATGCCTAACAGCCCATTTATGCTTCTGCGTCGCTCCTACGTAGACCCTACGCCGTAGGCTCCCTGTAGCCACCCACCCTACGCTGTAAGGTACGCCGTAGGCTCCCCGTAGCCACCTACCCGACGGTGTACCTTACTGCGTAGGGTGGATGGCTACGTGGACCCTACACCGTACGTAGCCACGCACCCTATGGCGTAGGCTCCCTGTAGCCACGCACCCTACGGCGTAGGCTCCCCGTAGCCACCCACCATATGGCGTACCTTAAGGCGTAGGGTCCACCCTACGGCGTACCTTACGGCATAGGGTGACGTGCACTTCACAAAAAAATTTAATCACACGTCCGTCCGTACGTGGATTTGACGCAGCCAAGAGTGGGATTTCGTTGTTGTCGGGCAGTGAAAAGCAGTCTTTTATAAATACTATTTTGTCTCTGCAGATTGTTTCCTATGATAAATGTTGGTGTAACTAAGAGATTCACTGAAGATAAATATTTGTATATGCTCATTTCAATACGTTTTATACTCTATTAGTAGGCAAGATAGGGAGGTCTCTATGGGATTTCCTTGTTCAAACAGCGAAAAACTATCTTTTAAGATAGTCAAATATGGTGGCATGTAAAATAAAATATACTGGGAAAAGTACATATTATTTTGTAAATAATCTATTTACTCCTGAGGCATTTAGAACAATTTAACTGTTAAATAGCAAAATGGCTTAATTGTAACTAGTGCAAATAAAGAATTGTGTGGATTGCATAACCTGTCTTAATCCCCAGAAATCACAGCTTTGGTTATTGCTCCCTCTAGTGTACAAACGACACAATGGGCAATTGGATGTGTATAATATGAAGCATTTACCCTTATTATGTAGAATACGAAGCATTTACCCTTAGCACAGTTGAGCTGCATGCAATATCCTTTAACGAGCAGAGCATTTATTAACAACTCTCTCTCCGCCGTTACCGTAGCAATACTGCGTGCTGCTGATCATTACGGACGGCGTGATCACCGACATGGACCAGACGCGCTCCGCCATCGTGGAGGCCTCCCGCCTGCCCATGTCAATCATCATCGTCGGGGTGGGCGGGGCCGACTTCGACGCCATGGAGTTCCTCGACAGCGACGACAACGTCCTGCGCTCGCAAAGGGGCGAGGTGGCCTTGAGGGACATTGTACAGTTTGTGCCCTTCAGAGAGTTCAGGGTAAACTGTGGTTCTAATCTGCACGCTCGGGTGTATTGTATGTACCGTCTCTATTTAAAATGTCTGCTGTGAGACAATGAAGGGCCGTACTTCATTGTCTCACAGTGGGCCTTAGCTGCAAGGCCCTGTGCTCCACATTTGAAACATGATTAATATAGCAGCAGACACTTGTTTTCTATATATAGTGGATTAATGGCGTCCTGAGCGAAGAATGACATCACACTCGGTCTGTCCATGTTGTAATGCGAGCCCCCTTTGATCTTTGTTTAGCCATAATCCAGGGCGTGCTCGTGTGTGTGTGTCTGTGTGCGTGCGTGCGTGCGTGTGTGTGCGTGTGCGTGTTTGTTTTGGTCTGAGGTGCTGGTCCCTAGAGTGCCATCTAGTGGCAGACCGGATCATACATACTTCCGAGTCTCATATAGTTACTATAGTCTATGAGGCAGTTTGATTGTAGGGCAGAACTCATTGGATATTATTAGCAAGCGTTTCTACAGTGACGGGTGCCAGTTTGATGTTAGCTGTTGTGTGTTTCGTTGTAGGCCAACAGTGCAGCTCTTGCCCAGAGTGTTTTGGCAGAGTTGCCCGACCAAGTGTCCTCCTTCTTCAACCTATGCAAGCTGAAGCCTCCACGTGAATCCAGCATTTCCAGTCCTTCTTAGGCAGGTGGGAGCGTGACCCCTAAATGACCCCAACGGATGTTAGAACATTCAAGTTGTAATTATTTTGTGAGACTGCGGTTCACCGTTCTGGTCAAAGTCTGACCTACCTCCGATGATTCAGTTGACATGTAAATTATTAAAATTCTATTGAAGTTAAGATTATTTAAATCCTTATTGGGTGTTTACAGGGTTGGAAAGTGACTGATTACATGGAATCAGTTACTTGTAACTGATTCCATTAATTTCCATTATTTTACTGATTCCATTAATTTATAGTTACTTGTAAAAAAAACTTGTAAAAAAACAGTAACTGTAATCCAGTAAAAATGTGATGATTCCTTCTAGGACTACTTTAAAATATAAAAGGATTAAACAATTAATTGTTTTCTTGTTTACCTACCTTAATCTGATCCCCTGAACAACATAAACACAATAATAGAAAGATTTGGTGCCGGCAACGCATTAAATTGCTGTGGATGGCAATTCAAAGAACAATGTTTAGGCGTGAAGTAATCTAAACGTAATGGAAAGTAATCAGATTACGTTACTAAATTGATTTAATCCTAAATGTACATTATTCATTCTAATTTTAATCTGGTAACTATAGTAACTAACGGATTACATTTAAGAAGTAACCTACCCAACCCTATACATTTATAGAGTGTGTATTTACAACTGCAATTGCTGTGTATTTTGTGTACTGGAGTTTTACACATTTTGTAAACATTTGTGTTCAACATTAATTAACAATGAAACTTTGTCCCTGTCAACAGTAATGTCAGTTTGGGGACCTGGCCTGGTCACATATCCTGCTCAAATCCTGGACAAGTTGCTGAGTGCCTCATCTCTTACATGCATCCTATCTAAAAAGTGTCTTAAGCATGATTGCATTTGCTGGGTCTCATCACGAAACCCTTCTTTGACTTTTCTTCAAGTGGTCTAACAGTCAAAAGGTGCACACACAACTTCAGTGTGTGCGTCATAGATGTATAATGGAAGTGCACACCTGCCAAATAATGTTGTAAGCTGCTCTCTCTGTGTAAGCCCATTTGAAGTGTATTTAGGAGAGACGTGATGCATTATGTGGCCTATCTATCCAAACGGCACGGCCCTCATATACAGTAAAGTTGTTTGCGATGTGTATGTTAATATGTGTGCCTCTTATGCCTTATTGTTATGTTCATTTATTGATTGATTGACAACATGAAACAACAACAGTGTCACATTGCCAGGTAAAGCTGTTTGTTGGTATTTTAAGTCTTTAAATAATACTACTGTACAGCCGGCCACTACATGTTTTGTGTGAACTGACAAATTAATGTCATGTTGATGAATGCTGCAAGATGTCTCGCCTGTGGTCCCAGATATATTGAAACATACTGTTTCATGATTCTCTCAAGCAAATAATTTTCAGACAATTTTACCAAAGATTTTACAATGGTTTTGCACGACTACTGTAATCAAAATTATGTGTTATAAGGTATAAACGTGACATTTTGTTTCTCTCTCAAAGTTTATCAAATAAAGATGGAGCATGTGCCATGTTGTAAAATATAGAAATGTGATTGATATGGAAATGTATTTCAGCAAACCAGCAGCCAAAGCAATAATAAAACCGTTTATCCAAAACAACTGGGTGAAGCCGTGCCACTGCCAGAAATGTGTGGAAGACACTCATATTCGATAGAAGGGGGGTGGGGGGGGGAGGGAGGGGGCTTGGATATTTTCACACAAAAGGACGAGACTGGGACACATGATCAGCAGCAGTAATTACAATTTGTCATTATAGCAGGGAAAGTAGTAACGGTTTAATGAATAATTATGTTAAGGAATATAGATTAAAATCAATGCTGTTAGGCTGCCTATCTGCTAAAGCGCAATAACGCTCAGCTCTATACGGGCAACGCCCACTGGCGAGTTGGTTGGCTGTGCATCGTGACTCTTGTCGTACACATCAATCACACATTCAGAAGAGAGGAACAAGGTAAGAAATCGAGAAATTTTTGTTATTGTGTAGTATAATATTTTTTACATTGTTAAGACAATAACTTTGTCTTTGTAATTGTTGTGGTTTTGCGCCTAATTGTCTTTCATACCCAACATAACTCCAGAACGCCTCTGTCAGCATCTTACTTAAACCTCCTCATTTATTCTCTGACATAAAGCTGTCAAGTCCAAGTATCTCTTCTTCCACAACTGTAGTAAATAGGTCGATCATTACAGCACACTACTTCACCTAATGAAAAGCGTTTTAATTTAGCTTTCTTTGGCTTGCAATTATAATTTGTTTAGAGGGATTATATCTGGGATAATGAACACATAATCCTTTTGAAATTACAATCAGATTCTGTTAAATGTATTATGTTTGCTAGTCTAACTTTTTGAAAACAACAAATTATTAATATCAACATTAATTATGTCTCCTCAATGACTTCAAACGTGCTTCAAATCAGCTTTCAGTTTATCAGTTCTCGGGTTGTAAAATATGTCAAAGCTTTAGAGTCTTATATCATATTATTATATCTATCGTCCATCCATCTATTTAGTTTAATAAGTATCATAGACTGATCTAGATATTATGGTGAGCTGTGTGATTCTCACTGGCAACTTCAGTTTGAAAAACAAAATGAAAAGTGTATTTGACATCATTAGGCTTACTAATTGCGATGTAGGCCTAGTACATAGGACATTGGTGTTTAGCCATGATGAGACTGAGACCTAAGTTAAAATAAATGTAATATGTTTGTGTTTTCACTGTTTATGCGAATCCGCTGACACATGCAAGCATGGTAACCAGATACCTTGGAAACCGGTAGACACATAAAACCATTATGTCAGTGTATAGGACAGTTTAGACGACCGTCACATTGTTGCAACTTGCGTTGGGTTTGCCTTATAACGCCTGCATGCATCCGCAGTGGGATAAACAACAGACTAATCATGATGTATATATGCTCATTGGTACCACTCTTGCTCTCTTCTTTTACAGGGCTTGCGGTTGCCATGGCCACAGTTGGGTCATGGCCCTCTGCTTCAGGGTCCTTAGTTTCAGGGCCCACTGCTTCAGAACCGACGGTTTCAGGGGCTTCTTCAGAGCCGTCAGTTCCAGGCTCCCAGGCTCCTCCATGTATGACAAAGGTGGTGCTGAGAGTGTCTTGTGCCAATCTCCTGGACATGGATGTTTTCCATATCCACAAGTCAGACCCTTTATGTGTGCTTCTCACCAACACTTCGGGGACTTCTTGGAAGGAGGTCAGTTTGTCACACACTTGGCAGTTGCTTTCATATTCCTTACCTGAAAACCTTTGCCTGGTGCAACTTCCCGACAGTGTAATTTAATGCTGTTACACGCTTTGTTATTAACAGGAAAGTTGCATTGATGACTAAATGAACTCTTGGGACTTAAAGGCCGAGTCAGTCATTCTCGAGAATGTTTGCTAACTTTGAGCTCAAATCAAAACAATATTCCTCCACAGCGCCACCCCAGATATGTAAACGCATTTTGAAGCAAGCATATAGTAATAATAATATAATAATACTCTTTATTTATATAGCACTTTTCATACAGATTTGCTGTTCAAAGTGCTTTACAGAGAGGGAATACTGTACACTACGTAGTACTACGGCTTATTTTATGTGAGCGGTGTTCGCCACTTTGTTTATGTTCCTACTTACGATACGTAAATAAAGAAAGAATGAAAGAAAAAAGAAAACGTATCGGGCAATGTGCAGAAGTATCGTATTCTTTTTTTCAACATATACAGAGAAGGGTAAGCTAGCAAAATGTAAGGTACTGTAGATATTTGGTGAATTTGGCAAAAAGTGTATTAGCTTACGATTAGCCTGCAGTAGCTGACTGACTACACCTTTAAAGGTGTACTTGCTCTTTTGGGTTCGCTGTAAATAAGCTCCTCCTCGAAAGCATGTGAGCAGTGCTGCAATCAGGTAGCAGGGTGATGCCAAGTGTCTTGTTTATGATTGGATTCACATCTTCATGGTTTCTCCGTACACATTACATTTCAAATGTTGTGGCGTTTGTATTATTCTACTGTCTCAATGTTTCTATCGCTACATGTGTTTCCATTAGGTTGGTCGCACAGAGAAAATCCGCAACACCCTTAACCCAAAGTTTTCCAAGGCGTTCGTCCTCGACTACTACTTCGAGATGGTGCAGAAATTGAAGTTTGCAATTTATGACATTAATCATGACAGTTATAAACTAGGAGATGAATTATTATTGGGGGAACTGGAATGTGCTTTGAGCCAGGTAGGTCCATTCTCATTCTCTGACTCTATAACACCTCTGTTGAATATTACCTTTTAGCCTCTAGGGGTCACTAGTTATGACTGGAGTTAACCTATTTAATGAAATAAGATGACTTCTCACGTAGAAATGTGCTTTATTCTATATAAAAATAATTGTAATTAATAGGTTAAAACAATAATATCTATCCATCAAGATTGTGGCCTCTCGGAAACTGACACGCTCTTTGCTTATGAAAAACAACACACCTGCCGGAAAAGGGACCATAACTGTGAGTGGCTCAAGCACGCACTGTCTCAGCAGTCTGTGGCTCCTTCTACCATAAAGCTTCATGTTCTCCACCCCAGATCTGTGCCGAGGAGATGGTGGACAACAGGGTGGTCCATTTTGTAGTAGGTGCTAGGAAGCTGGACAAGAAAAAGGCACAGTAATAACCACTATATAAGTGTTCTTTCAGGTCCTCACATATATGTGTTTATGCTGATGATGGTCTAACTTCCTTTGCTAACTTCCTTACCTTGTCTGCTTGATAGCTTCCTTTCCTTGTCTGCTTGATAACTTCCTTACCTTGTCTGCTTCATAACTTCCAGGACTTATTTGGAAAGTCAGACCCTTTCCTGGAGTTCTACAAGAAAGGAGAAACAGAATGGGTGCTGGTCCATAGGACCGAGGTAACTACAATGGCTTGTTTTTATGAGTATCAGTGTGTGTGTGTGTGCGCGTGCGTGTGTTAATTTAGTTGCACAGACCAGTACAAGTAAATACATCTTATTCTATTTGACAGTGTCACATTGCAATAATGTAAAACAATAAACTAAATTCCGCGGCTGATATATAAAATATTATTTATTTTTTTACACAGACGTGTCCCAGACTAGTTAAATATGCTGTCAAGATGCTGCTTGTGGACTGGGATATGTACAAAGTTTAAATAACACTCGCTAACACAACGCTTGTTTCTGTTTACGGGATTCTCTTCTGCTGCGTAGACGGTGACGTGCAACCTGAGCCCGGCGTGGGAACCTTTTCGCATCCCACTCCAGTCGCTGTGTGGCGCTGATATAGAGAGGCCAATAAGGGTACACACATAACAAACACACACCCAAAACACCCTGTCCATCATGTATTTGACTTTTGACACCTTGTTGTGGTTTAGTGCAAAACGTTCTGCTTTGTCATGAAAAATGTGTTCCTTTCTTTCTTGGAAGTGTTTTCCTTACTGTAGCTGATGTGCGTTTGAATGTATTAGTATTTTTATATATTGATTTACTTCCTAACAAAGTTGGCTTGTCAGGGACAGGGTTTTTCCAAACAGTGTTAGTGAGTTCCCCATTACTTTTTATTCGCTTGTGTGTGACCTCAGTTCATACGTTTGGTCTGGTGTCGCCTGTTTTCCTTCCAGTTAAAGGCAGGGTCGGTCATTCTCGAGAACACTTGCTAAAGTGGAGCTCAAATCAAAACAAACTCCCTCAGAAGCTCTGCCCCACACATTGAAACACATTGTGAAGCCAAGCGGCATTGTGAGACCTACGTGAAGTTGGCACCCCATATAACAAGAATGTGAATGTCTATTGATTCAAACAATTTTAGCAAAATAGTGAGTTTAAATGTACATGTTAGGCTTATGAACTAGTTTAAATGTACGTGTTAGGCTTATGAACTAGTTTATATGTACATATTAGGCCTATAAACTAGTTTAAATGTACATGTTAGGCATATAAACTAGTTTAAATGTACATGTTAGGCGTATTAACTAGTTTAAATGTACACGTTAGGCTTATGAACTAGTTTAAATGTACGTGTTAGGCGTATGAACTAGTTTAAATGTACACGTTAGGCTTATAAACTAGTTTAAATGTACACGTTAGGCTTATGAACTAGTTTAAATGTACATGTTAGGCGTATGAACTAGTTTAAATGTATGTGTTAGGCATATAAACTAGTTTAAATGTACATGTTAGGCTTATAAATTAGTTTAAATGTACGTGTTATGCATATAAACTAGTTTAAATGTACATGTTAGGCCTATGAGCGATTCAGCTTATTCTAGCACGAGACACGGCAGGACGATGACGTCATCTGTTTACATAAAATAAACCTCAATAAAACTTAAAATCTTCTCTAAACTCTAAAATCATCTGTGCACATGCACAAACGAATGTGATGAGTTAAAACTTGTTTTAACATTAATAAGAGGCTGAGGACATCACATCATTGTAAAAAGAGTAATGTTTAGTTTCTCTAAAACGGTTTGTGCACACATTTTTATTTTGCGTGCACAAACGATGCACAAATGTATCGAAATACTTTTATTCACACTTTTATCGTATGGGGTGCCAACTTCACGGAGGTTGTTGTGAGCAGTGTTCGCCACTTTGTTTATGTTCATATTTATGGAGCCAGGGCTGTGTAGAAGTACCTGGTTATTCAGCACACACAGAGAGCGAATGGTAAGTTAGCAGCGAGGAGATCTTTGGTGATTTTGACAGGAAAATTGTCTTAGCTTACAATTAGGCTCAAAGTGACACTCCTCAAAGACCTTATAGTTCCCTCAGAGGCCCGTCAAAAGCTTGTAGGCAAAGTTAACACGATTTTACCTAAGTAAAAACAAAAGTTATGGGAACATGCATCAAAATAGATTAATCACATATCAAAACAGCACGTTGTCATATTGGGCTGGTACAACAAGTAATTCCAAGCTACCAAGGAGGAATATTTCCTGGCCAATGCTTCCTCTTCAATCTGCATATTGTTATCATTGTCTTCCTTCCTCTTTTACGTTTAAAATCAAACGCAACTAAGCCACACAGCCAGGAGACACATCTCTCCACAAGATCAATGGAATATTGCATACTCTCTGCAACATTTTCAACATGATCAACGATACTGAGTCAATATATTGTGCACCCCTACTTCTAATATGTCTTAGCCATTGCATTGATTGAGCCTGCTGTGTCGTTACCCAGGTGTGTTAACGCTGCATTGGTCTTAGTGTCCAGCTAAATGCACACGCACACGTACACACAGACAGACAGACTGACAGACAGACAGACAGACCGCAAGCAGAGCTTTGTAGACTGATAGCTGATTTGGCCTAGGTTCCATACATTTATCATCTTCACTGAACAGATTGAAAATGGCGCTCTGTGTATGCTGTTAATATACAGTAGGCTTTGCCATTCCCATTGCTTCTCTATTCCCTCATTTGTCTGACTGACATTATTTGAAAGTGTGCGTACCTCCTTGCTAAGCCCCTCTGATGTGTTTCACGGCTTCCGGACCAGGTGGAGTGTTATGACTACAGGGGCAGCGGATCTCACAAGTACATCGGGGCGTTTGAGACGTCTATCACCCAAATCCAAGAGTGTTCACAGACGTACGCGGTGAGACACGCATTCGCTTTATAGGCTGTTAGCATTTGTTTATTTTTATTATAGAAGGATTTAATAATATATACAGTAGGTAATGTTCTATTGTATATCTTGTATTAGCCCTGGTGACATGGTACTGTCATACTTTCAACAGAATGTAAACAAATAACATTCATTTAGTGGTGTATGACCTATTCAGGTATCGACAATACTGATTATACTGTAGGTTGTTTAGGATAAACGCACCAGCTAAATGCTGTAAATGTAAACGGTTATGTCTGTCTCATGTCTCTGACATGATCTCAAGCTTTAACAGATAACCAAATATATCTCCTTCTCATTCCTATAGGCTGTTTGAATTAAGCTTTAACAGATAACCAAATATATCTCCTTCTCATTCTTATAGGCGGAGTTTGAATGCATTAACAATAAGAAGAAGAAAAAGAAGAAGGGATACAGAAACTCAGGCATTGTTATTATAAAGCAATGCAAGGTACAGCGATGTTCCTATCATTAACAGCAATGCGCTAACAGTAGCGTAGATTATGGATATGATACAGGCAAAGCTACACATGTAATATTTTCCCCTTAACATTACTTTTACTTGGAAAGAGACTCTTGTACGTGTCAATCACTAAAAATTAGTTTAACTAAAAATGAGCTGTGTGAATCAGTCTGGAAAGCCTCGGAATCATTTTGAATGTGTCCGAGTAGCAACTGAGGCGTGGTTTTCCAATCAGCGTCGTGCTTATAGCTATGCGGGCGTGGTTTAGGTGCCGACCATGGTGCCGACAGGGAAAACGACCAGCTGATTTATTCAATCAACTGCCATGTATTTTTCTCAAAGTACAGCCATTCACCAACAGTTTCAATGTACGGCTCCCCAGATGGACTTGTGACAACAATTCCTCTGGCATGTCAGGTTAACCAAACACTGCGCTGTTCCCCAAAACACCTCCCCTCTGGTTTCTGCTGATAGTCTTGCTTTGTCTGCCTGCAAATATTTTGTTTGTGTTGTTAAATGTTATTTATCTGCTTACATGTTCAGATAGCGTGATTAAACAACAACAACAACAAATAATATTAAAAACTAGCTATTAGGCTACTTTGAATGCAATACTATATTCAATATATGCATTGACATTTTAGAATTTGATCTTTATAAACCGTTGAGCCTTATACTTCAAGTGAAATTGAGTATTATCACCCCTTTTGGTTAATTCATAAATTACCTATAGGTTCATAGACAATCATAGTTTGATAGTTGTATGAACGTGTTCAACAAATTGTGTTTTTGTAGTTTAAGTTTAAGTTTAAAATGTAATATTTAAAATGTCAAATGAAATGTTTTAAATTAAAGCACATTATCATGTTAATGTTTATCTTCAGATAATAAAAGAATATACCTTCCTGGATTACATCATGGGTGGCTGCCGGCTGAACTTTACTGTGAGTTTGTTTCGTCCAGATGGCTATTCGTTAACAATAGATAACAGTGTTTGGCTCTTCTGCTTTTAACCCTGGACTAATGGAACCTCATATAGTGAAGTGAATGCAAAATCTGTAGTGAAAATATATCACACGTCGATTTAGTCCCGTTTTTATAATTGACACGTCAGTTACTGTCTCTGCTGTTCCACACATGCTCCGTCCAGATAGCCGTGGACTTCACAGGCTCTAACGGGGACCCCAGCACCCCACAGTCCCTGCATTACATCAACCCAGAGGGCTACAACGAGTACCTGGCTGCCATCTGGGAAGTGGGCTTGGTCATCCAGGACTACGACAGGTACACAGAATGTCACAGTCTATCCCGTGTATATTTTGTCTAGCTGTTAGACACAGGCGCATCTGCCTCTGTGTGTAAGGCCATCTGCCTGGTCCTATATGGAAGAATAATAGAGTTAGCTTTGCGTCCGTCACTGAAATCGACCTCCTGAGGTAAACACAAGGGACGAGATGTTAGCTGGTGCTAGTCTCATCCTATTCCGTCCATCAGCACCACGTCACATAAGCAACTCTTTGCTGAACGTCTGATACATAGACCCCTGTAAGCTCGACAGAATTTACAGGGATCTTACTTACTCAGGAAGTGGTATAGTAGATTATCATTGGATGTTAGCATTGTCACTCACAAGCCTAGCCGTAATTACGGTGCAATGCAAGAGCATTGCTTTATTTACTAATTTTACTTTAATTTAAATATTATTTTATTTATATTTATTTTTCTTTTTTCTTGTTTAATGTAAGACATTTACAAGACATGCAAACAGGCGTGTTGTCATATTTCCCAACAAAATCCTTAGTGTACGTTTAATGTCCAGTCTTGTCATTGCGTTATGTAGTTTGTAGTTGTGCAAGTCAATCAAAATACCTCTCGTGTCAAGTAGGTGGGTCTTGACGCAGTTAGCCAGCTCTGTGTCGCAGACTTCACGTAAGTAAAAGCTGGCTCTGCGAGACTGTGCAGACCGTGCACCCAGAGCCATGGAGAGGACAGAGTTACGCCAACGGAAGTTCAAAATTGTCAACGGTCACATGGTTCATGTAGCGGCAAAACCTATGGCAAAATAGTTCCAGGAAGTGCTTGGTTGGCAATTTTACTATATTTATATACAGATATATAACTTCATCTTTTGGTAGTAAATAAATGCACTGATTTACATTTAAAATAGAATTAAGCTTGCTAACTTCCGGGAACTATTTTGAGGCTCCGTTGTTGTGAATAAACGGTCCGGTCCATTGGCTCCGGGTGTACCTAGTGATTTGCTGTCATCTGTGCAGTGACAAGATGTTTCCTGCATTTGGTTTCGGAGCCCAGGTCCCGCCAACATGGAAGGTAACGTTTGCCATTTTCTCCCATTTGTTTGGTACTGAACGTAGCAAACGTTTAGGCCACTGAACGCACCCAGTGTTTGTTCATGTTGTGCTGTTGTGCGTCCCACCCACTGTGGATGTTCTGTGACCTCCAGGTTTCCCACAAGTTTCCTCTCAACTTCAACACGTTGAATCCTTTTTGTGCAGGTACAGTACAACACAAAGCCTTTATTGTCATTTACTGTCACTGGACAACACAAAGCCTTTATCGTCATGGATATTGTGCGCGTGTGTATGTGCATGTGCATGTGTGTGTGCCTGCACGTGTTTGTGCACGTGTGTGTGCATGTGTGTGTGCATGTGTGTGTGTGAGTGCGTGTCCGTGCTCTCGTGCGTGTGTGCACGTGTGTCTCTAGGGATAGAGGAGGTGGTACAGGCCTATCGACAATGCTTGTCCCAGGTGAAGCTGTACGGCCCCACTAACTTCGCACCCATCGTCAACCACGTGGCCAGGCAAGCTGTCCGTCAGAGCACTGCCTCTGTGAGTATAGCATCGCCATGGCAGCCCGCCTTCTTGTGTGTTGAATGGTGACAACTCATAAAAAATATCCTAGGATTGTTCCTCCTTTCCACTGACACTACCTCCACGAGCATATATGCACATTAGCTAAGACAATGGTTTATATATTACCGAGTGGCCTGTTTTCTAAAGATAAAACACACCTACCTTGCTTTCCACCAATTTTCAAACAATCGTGAATTCAGAAGGTTTTGGGTAGTCAAGATTAGACGCAACTTTTTTACATTTTAGTTTAAATGTATTAATTATAACAGGCAGCACCTTTGTCTGTGTGAACATTTGTCAGGCTCCCAACCATCACTGGCAAATTAAACTGCAACGGCAGTTTGTTAATATCATTCAATTGTCATATCAATTATTAAAAATGTATTTTTGGATGATGCACTACCTATTAGAACCGAAAGTTTACGATTCTTTTTTAATTTATTATAATAATAAAAAAGACCTAACTCAGTGTTTTAATAACCACATACGATTTCTCACCCGGCGAACAGGACTACCACGTACTGCTGATCATTACGGATGGCGTGATCACCGACATGGACCAGACACTGTCCGCTATCGTGGCCGCCTCCCGCCTGCCCATGTCAATCATCATTGTCGGGGTGGGCGGGGCCGACTTCAACGACATGAGGTTCCTGGACAGGGACATCATGCATCTACGCTCGCCGAGGGGCGAGGTCGCCCAGCGGGACATCGTCCAGTTTGTGCCCTTCAGAAAGTTCCAGAATGTGAGAGCGAATCGCCTTCCTTGTTTTTACGTCACGTAATGTGTGTGTCTGTGATTGGTCCTTAGCTAGCCTGGAGCCAGTACGACAACGTGAATATGTTGTGGCCACTCTCCAGCGGGAGGTGTTAACTATACTGGACAGCCTTTACCCAATCAGCGTTCCTTCATACGAACAGGGTTTTCAGACTATAATCTCAGTGAGAAATATTGATCTGAGAGCAATAGTCGGGCGGAGCCAGGCTAGTCCTTACTTGAAGTATATCCCCATTAAAGTCGGATAAAATAAGCTTGCATGCTTTTTTCAACCAATCAATCAGCTTTATTGTTTTGGTTTTCGAGGGGTGCTCCTCATTGTATTTGAGTGAGAACGGACATCTTGTGGACTGTAAGGATATTCTCTGCATGTGTCAAAAAGTGCATTGGATTAGAATCGCTTCACCACAACTTTAAAATGTACTTCACCCTCAGCCCTGACTCTGCCCCGACTCCACCCACTGCACAACTTTGAAAAATTATAAAACTTAGTCAAGGAGCTGAGGGGAGGGGCTGTCAATTTCACATGCTAGTGGAATGTGTCCTGAACGCTCAGGCAGTAGGCAGATATGTTGACAACATTGTAACATCAAGCGCATCAAAGTACCCTCAGAAGCCTGCAAGGACATTGGGTGATTTTTAACGGATATTTACGTGTAGAGCCATCACAATTTAGGGTGCAGTTACTCTTTAAGTTTGTCTGTTGTAGTTTTTACTGGAAAAACAGTGAACTACGTGTCATAACCTAGTTTGACCAGCAGAGTGCGCCTGGAGTGGACACTGGACAGTTCATATCTTTGTAATCAAACTTGTGGCATCCATGCAAAATATTGTTTGTCATTGTCTGACAGATAGGCAGAGGTGAAGAAACCCCTTTAAACACACAAACTCCATCAGAACTAAAGATGGAGTTGATTTAACTTGATACATGATCATCTAAGGGGTAACTGCGGCTTGTGACAGCCTGCAGTTTTATATTGCACAAGTGGTTGAGTGTAGAGTTTGGCGTGTGTGTGTGCGGAGGAGTACAAAACATAAACAGAACAAAACTAAATGTCTAAATGTGAAGCTGCACACACCACCTTACGTATGTTCAAATACCAGTGCAAGTTATTGTGTTGCAAGGTGGAGTCAGCAATTTGTAAGATAAATACACTTTGGTCTGGTGTTTCTGGATCTGTAAATAGGAACATGAACAAAGTGATTTCCCAGCCTTGGCAACATGTGTGTCTACTGTGTGTGTGTGTGTGTGTGTTGGGGGGGTGGGGGGTGGATTTGAGGGAGCACCCTATGACACAAAAGGGAGGGTGTGTTTTTTTGTTTTGTCTTGATCTCGTTCAAATATCAGCCATCTTTTTCCAGCATCGCTGACTCTACCTTTAATGTGAAGCGGCGTCCCCTCTGTGGAGCTGACCCCTGGTGTGTGCTTCCTCCCCAGGGCCCCCGGGAGGCGCTGGCTCAGTGCGTGTTGGCGGAAATCCCTGGGCAGGTGAAGACCTTCTTCAACTCCTTGAACCTGAGACCTCCCAACGCAGACACCTCCCTCTGCGACCAACCATCGGCTGCTGTGTGTTGAGCCTGACGAATCCCAGCTCTCCACGGCAACAGATGGCCTGGCCGGAGGCCAGCACACTTCTGTTGCTTTTGATTAAAATTTTTATTCATAATAATATTTATTTTCCCATGAAAGTACATTTGATTGTGGCAACATTGTTGTAATAGCGATGACTTGAAGCCACAGGTCAATGATCACATATCAAATCTCCAAGTTAAAAGTTTCCATGTTTATTTGTCAGCTACACAAAGAAAGTATCCTACTGAATGGTAATGAAATGATACTCACAGTGCACATGTGGCTGCAGACTAACAGTTGGCGAAGGAAAAAGCCTACATGGTGGTTTAAAAGGCAAAAGAATTGTTGTAAAAAATAATTTAATGTAATATAGGACTACGGTACAATACACTTAAGAAATACATCTAGAAAAATGAATTACAGAATGGTACCAGCATAAATTCCTTGTTCTTTTGGAGGTGGTGTGGGTGTCGGTTACTGTACTCTGAAAGCATTGTTTTGGATAGTTAGTTTAGAGAATTTCTACTTTATGACGGAATTGCATCACTACCTGGATGTTAATTAAAGAAAACACACTGTAGTTACATTTTCAGTGATGCCTTCCTTTACAAAAGTGCTTTTTCCCTTTTCAATGCACTTTTTGTCTACTGTAATATATTTAATGTGTCTTACTAGAATTGCTAAGAATATAAAACAGTGAATTGTGTAGGGTTAGGTATAATTAAGTTTATGATTTAGGTGTCAATGTTCATTTTTTTAATTTAATTTTAATGGTCTTCCTGCATGTTATTGCTGTTCTGTGTTAAACTGCAGGGTTTATGCCAAATCTATAGAAACATATAAGGCAGTTGTAGCCTAGGTGTGGAGGTTTGCAAATGTTTTGACTAAAGAGGCATATGTTATAAAATATGTATATACATGTAATCAAATGATTGGATTGTTTATATGTTGATTCATATGTTACCCTGCTAAATGAAATAAAAACGTTACCCATGTAGTGGCTACTTTTTTGGACCATGGAATTGCAAAAATATTGGAAGTGCAATTTCACAATACTAATTATTTTAGAAGTCAGATTTTCGTGAAGGCAAAACAAACTACTTAAAACGTATGTGTCTATTGACGAGTTGATAATGTTGCACGTGTCTAATCACGAGTTAATAATGCTTTACGAGTTAATATTGTTGTATGTGGCTAGTTGATAATGTTTTACAAGTTTATATTTTATATCGTGTACGTTTTGTATTTCATCAATGCGTCTGCCCGCGTCACATACCATTGGTCTCATCTCCACTCGGCTCCACCCCTTAACAATCCCAGTTGAACACAACTTGACGTTTCTAGCTTTACCTCAGAACTGGGAACCTTGTTCGTGCTCAACTCTCAAGTACACGGTAAGCCTAAGTTTTTATATTCAAACAGTGGTTACTGCGTGTGATGTTTGTGAGTTGTTCTGCATAAAGAATAACGTCTACAGTTTTTCGATCCTAGTTTGTTAGCTAGTTGGCTAACGATAGTTATCCACTGAAAGTTGTGGCACCCCACCCTCCCAACCACGATCTTATTATTCTGTCAGTTTCCATTCGCTAGTGGAATGTGTCCTGAACGCTCAGGCAGTAGGAAGATATGTTGCCACAACATCTACATATGTTGAGACCTGCATTAAGTCCAACATATGTAGGCCTGCCTACTCCCTTTTCGTGTAGTTTGCGGACATTATGGGGACAACCAAGATCTATAGGATGTGTTTGTCTCTGCTGGACTACAGTATCCCTACCATGGCGGCCCAGTGTGTAACCAAGGTGGAACTGAGTGTGTCCTGTGAAAACTTGCTGGACAAAGACATTGGCTCAAAATCCGACCCGCTATGTGTGCTACAGATGAGCAACGCTGGGTCTCAGTGGTACGAGGTAGGTAGTAGAATAGTTGGATCGGCTGTCAACACATCACAATGAAATAATCACACACACACATCTGCGGTCGGTTGTTACAACAGAACTATATGGTTGACGTGCTACCAAAGAACTATTGTTACAGTAGGTAGGTTTTTACAGTGAGCCTGTTTCGCGTGTGAAAGCAAACAGTAGGCCACGCCTACACACCGCCTCGCCCACTTTAACGCAATCTCCACAGGACTAGTTGTAATGGGGTTGGTTACAGGTAATATGGGCTACTGTAACAGTTATACCAGTAAAACGGATTAAGTGCTTATCCCAACACCACCTGCTCATATAACTATACACAGCCTTCTTCACAATCATACAAATGAAGACACAAACAGTAGACACTAGTAGAAGATAATTCTTCTTCTTCAGGTTAAACATAAACAAATGTACAATCCGCTACAAACATACCTCAACATGTAGGGGAAGGTGCATAAGTACAGTAGTCAAGGGCAGGCTGTCACAAGCACATGTATGTATCCATCCAAAACAAAACTCATTCACAATACAGAATACATATTTTAGGCTATGTCAGAATACAGAAGGTTCAGTTTTAAATGCACAGCGCCTGTTATAAAAGGTGACCCATTTGAGTGAATGCCTTGCGTTAAATTTGTTCATTGTTAACCCCGGATGGAGATTTATATTGCTATTGTTCTATTGTATTGTCCTTAAATGTAGCCTATATTATAATTTGTTGTGTGTGCGTGCGTGAATGCTGGAGTCACCAAGTGAAGGCAAATGTAAATGCTCTCAACAGGTGTCGCGCACGGAGAAAGTCCAGAATTGCCTCTGCCCCAAATTTTCAAAGAAGCTCAGCGTCGACTATTGCTTTGAGACGGTGCAGAAGCTGAAGTTTGGGCTCTACGACATAGACAACAAGACTGTTGACCTCAGTGACGACGACTTCCTGGGAGAACTGGAGTGCACACTTGGTCAGGTGGGGATCTTTCTCCCGTAGATCCGAGCGTTTTTTTTTTAAAGATGGAGTCAGCAATGCTGAAGAATGATTGTTGATATTTGAACTGGATCAAAACCAAAACACATCTTGCTACAATGCCACGGAGTGCTCCCTCAGAAGCTTGGAGGAGATGTTTGTGTGTTAGGGGTCCACATCCCACCCGGGACGCGGACCCGTCTTTCCCGTGTAAAGAGCGGATGCTCTACAAGGCACGCCAAAACCCATGGACAGTGCGTCCTTTGAGGTGTCAGAGAGAGAGAGGCATAATTAGCTGCCCTGTGTTCATCAGCCCACCACCGTTACAGTCTCTGACTCCACCGTTTAATTTAAACAAAATTGTTATTTATTTTTTTCTGAATGACACGTTTTCTCTAAAATGTTTTACACAGTCTTCAACTACTTTAATAGACATTTGCTACATTTAATTGACATGGTGAGTGTTGCTTTATGATGTTTATATGAAGTGAAAGAACATGCTGTATTTAAAACCTGTTAAGGTTTTTATACATAATTATGAGCATTTGTCACCGTCACTTTAGTACAAGTATTAATTTTCAAAGTTTTCAAACTTTCATTACCATCTTAAATATACACAACCTCATTCCTGAAATTAACTGCATGTAAAATCAGAGTATGCTGACATAGCCATTGTGGACATATGTCCTTCCTTGCAGTTCGTACATGCTTATTGTTCTACAGCACCAATAGAGGAGGTTGTATCTGCCATAATCTTGTGTATCTGTACTGTACAGTTGAAACAACAGTCGACTAGCCTCACTGTGAGAATCAGTCTGGATAGCCTAGGAATCTTTTTGAATGGAACTGATCTTCAGTGTTGTGTTTATAGCTATACGGGCATGGTTTAGGTGTGCCGACAGCGAAAACGACCAGATGGTTCATCCAATAAGATGCAACGTATTTCCTTGAAAGTACAGCCATTCACAAACAGTTTCAATGTACTGCTCCCCAGATGAAATTGTGACAACAATTCATCTGGCATGTCAGGTTAACGATCTACAGCAGTTAAAACAGAAAGTACCACTTTGCTGTTATTAGTCATGTCATGTGCCTGTTTTTCAACAGACAGCCCAAACCACTTGTTGTGATAACTGGCATTCAGGCTACTGCTGTTCACGTTTATTGAACGTAAAGTAAACGTTCCACCATTCTGAACGCGGCCTTGCACTTTTTGTTAAACGTGCCTTAAATTCTCTCTTCACACTCACTCTCATGATGAGTGTGTGTGGCCTGGTAGCTCTGAGACGATTAGTTACAATCCTGAAATGTGGTTTAGTCTTAAGTGGCATGTTTGACAGATTTCATAGTTCGGCTAGCCCTTTCAGTTCTCTTTAGATCGACACAACTGGAGAAACCTGAATGTTACAGTAGGCGGCCTTTAAACATTTGCACTTGCACACTTGCAACTGTGCATGCATGTAACGAGTCAATGAAAGCAGGGAAGATTTCAAGAAGTCCTTGACGTACAGAAGTGGTAAAGGAGAGGCCGTGTGCTGGAGGTGTAATCTGACGCCACCCTCAGCAATGCTAATGTAGCAATAGCAATGTTGACACACAGATGAAATACGAGCCAATGTGTCTAAACTGCTTGGTTCCCACTTTTTGGCAGCCGCTGTCGGCGGTCTCTGCGTCTACCCACAGAGTTGTTTGCCAGAACGTGCGCCACAGGAGAGCCTCTGTGGTGCACGTTTTCTGTCAGTGTCAGTTTCAAAGTCATTCTAGACAACCAGAACAACCCTAAAGTCCTTTTCTCAACAATTGATCGTTTGATTAACCCTACTTTAACAAAGTCTAGCAGCATGTCAACAAAATCCACGTGAAGACTTTGCACTCCACTTCAGAAGTAAAATAGACACTATTAGATCAAATATATCACACCAGCAGTTGCATTGTAACAAAGCAGAGCCTGTATTCATATGTAGGGAAACACTGTCATACTTTGACCTGGTTGACGCTGACATGCTTGG
>JAODUK010034021.1:0-22083 GCA_027564635.1 Typhlichthys eigenmanni | reverse complement strand
GGATCCCCCAGTCAGAGCTTTCCAATGTGGCTCGGGAAAGGGAGGTTTGGGGTCCCCTGCTGGAGCTGCTGCCCCCGTGGAAGTGGATGAAGATGGATGGATGGATGGATGGATGTTTTCCAAACCTCGGCACTTTAGGATTTTGGAAGTAAAACAAGTATTTGATTAAGGCTGTGTTTAAAGCGAACACGGCCATTTGAAGCCAGGCTATTATGTTTTCTCATACTTTTTGCATGGGGCCACGGACACAGCGATCGTAACTTTAACGGGTCATTCGGGAAATCTACCTGTTCTAAGGATGGGAAGTCCAACCATGTTTTACATAGTAGCCTACCTTTCTGCGACGTTGCTGATCTCAAAATAACACCAAACATTGCATTTTTCTTTTGCATCAAGTCAGACACTGCATGTTAATTTGCTTCCATTTTCAAAATAATGATATGTAACTGAGTCGACGAGGAAAACACGGAGTTGTCCATCTGCCCGAAAACACGGAAATCTTAACCAAGCCGTTAAGGAGACAAAAATAGACAAGCAACAAGTAAATAAAGACCTCTACTGCAGTTGAGCCCCAGTTGGCAAAGTTATTATAACACGTTGCGCTTCTCAAGGCAGACGGGCCTAAATTGACTGGATAAATATCTCAATATCTGAACGTCATCTTTATTGTGGGAGTTGTGCTTGCATGCAGCAAGTACACGCAGGTTGCCATGCACGCAGTGCGTGAATATTATTTATAATTGCAGGCTTTTGTGGTTACATAATCTTAGTTCAAGATTATCGTTTAAGTTTTTTATATATATATATATATATATATATATATATATATAAATAAATGCATTGCATAATTGCATTGCTGTAATGTGTGGAGGTCAGAGTGCATATACCCTCCTCAACACAGGTGCAAATTAATTTTGTGTGTGTGTGTACACGGCAAGAATGAATGGAAGGGAGCGGCTCCCCATGTTACAACCGTATCGTGCAGTATAAACACAATATATATTAGGCATGAATCATGATTTAGGACAGTTATGTATAATCATGAATGTATTAATATATGACAAAAAGTTATGAATACAACATAACAGTTGGATCGATGAAATGATTGTGAAAGGTAGCGTGGCTGATCTAATAAAACTTATTTTAGTATATTTCTGCTACTACAATATACAGTATTTTTCTATAAGCTTATAGGGTATTTGTGTAAAAACCAGTCACTGCTGTACCAAAAATGCACCGAACCTTAACGCCAGTGTATCGTTACACCCCTAATTAGTATGTATGTATGTATGCATGCATGCATGCATGCATGCATGCATGCATGCATAGTGGCTTGCAAAAGTATTTACACCCCTCAAACCTTTCCACATTGTCACGTTAATACATTTATTTTATTGGGATTTTACATGATCATCACCTGGCCAATACCATTCCTACAGTGAAGCATAGTGGTGGCAGAATCATGCTGTGGGGATGTTCTACAGTGGCAAGAAATGGGAGACTAGTCAGGGTCAAGGGGAAAGATTAATGCACTAATGTTCAGAGAAATCCTTTATCAAAACCTACTCCAGAGCGCTCTGAACCTCAGACTGGGGCAGAGGTTAATCTTCCAACAGGAGAAGAACCCTAAACACACAACCAAGATTAACAAAGGAGTGGGTTTGAGACAACTCTGAATGTCCTTGAGTGGCCCAGCCAGAGCCCAAACTTGAACCCAAATGAACACCCTTGGAGAGATCTGAAAATGGCTGTGCACAGATGCTCTCCATCCAACCTGATGGAGCTTGAGAGGTCCTGCAAAAAAGAATGTAAGAATCTGCCCAAAATTAGGTGTGCCACGCTTGTAGCATCATACTCAAATAGACTTGAGGCTGTAATTGCTGCCAAAGTTGATTCAACAAAGTATTGAGCAAAGGTTGTGGAAAATTATGTTGAATGTAAATACTTATGTACATGTGATTTATGTACATGTGACTTTTTTCACTTTGCCATTATGGGGTAATTTTGAGGAATATTTGGATTTTAATCAATTTTAGTATAAGGCTTTTCAAAGATTTCAGTTTGTTTTTCAATTAAATTGTTCACATTTCACACTAACCTGATCACATTAAAAGTTGGAAAAAGTTCTGACATGATTTATCTTTGTCTCATTATTTTACATCACAAATACATGGCATTTTAACCGGGGTGTATAGACTTTTTATATCAACTGTATTCCTCCTGGCTGGCAACCCCCACCCCACCCCCGCATGTGTTTGGTGAGGAATAAACTTAGTAGCCTACCTCACATTTGTTGGTTTTGGTGCGGAATTATCCTTATTGTATCACATTTGTGTGTGATTGTCTTTGTATTAAAATCTGATTAAACGTATTGCCTCAAATTTGTTAGTTATCTGTGTGAAATCACATTTGACCCTTACATGTCATATGGAGGGGAAAAAAGTTAATTTAATTTGATAAAAAAACCATAAAGAAAGGCCGTGGTAAGGTTTTTTTTTTTTTTTTTTTTTTTTAATCACACTGGCTGTTCGAGGGAGCTAACCTTGCGGGATGGACCCGTTCAGTAAGTAAAAACAGACTGTGTATTACTATATATGCGCTCTGTATATTTGTAATTGTTTTGGTGAGGTATAAAAGATTTGCCTAACATGTTTTTGCTCACTGTGAGAAATCACATTTGAAATTGTTAAAGGGAAATCTGCCTCCAGTGAATAACAGTAGGCCTATCCATTATATACTCTAGTTTGTAATATCCTATTAAATGTATTCGTTTTATTGTTGATATATTTTAATTATACCATTTAATCTCTCTCATTTCAGTAAAATGTAAAGCACTTCGAACTGCAACTTTGTATGAAGTTATATATTTTTATAATACATAACTATATTTTTATTTTTATTTTAAATATAACTTTTTTAATATAGTTTATAATTATTATAAATAAAATGTAATTAAGCATTAATGCACCAGTAAATATAGTCATCATTCTGTCACTAAAATAATCTATGTCATCCAGAAGGTAACATAATTATAAGTTTAAAATTACAACCAAAATGATTGTGCAGATATATCTGGCACTATATAAATCTGGCTGGAGACATAATTAGAAGTTTAAAATTACAACCAAAATGATTGTGCAGATATATCTGGCACTATATAAATCTGGCTGGAGACATACATTCAATACAGTTCATTCAGCTACAGCTACAAGAAGTGGTACAAGAATATTATGGCACGCTGGTCAAGATAAACAGCTCTTATGACAAAGAATGACTGATGCAAATGTTGAATGAGGGATCTAAAGGAAATTCACTACTTCTAAAGGATATTCACTACTTCCATAGAGTTCCTTACTTAGCCTTCCATGCAAGACATAAATGGAAAAACAAATAAAGAATAACCATTTCCCCTTTAATCAGATCCATATCACCAAAACAATTAACTTTTTTTCAGTAGTTATGTTGCAAGGTGCTGACAGTAATGCTGGACACGTGATGAACATTACCAGTCTAATGCAATCCCAGCAAACCCCTCCAGTTCCCTTTCTGATCAAATACTGGTCCCTGCATTGTAATATCTACTAATGTTCAATTAACAACCGCAAACAACTAAACATTTCAAATTTAGGGTAATTAAATGTGTATGTGTAAAAAATAAGTAGGTATTTCATCCCTCAAATAGGTAGATAGCATAAGTACAGCTAAAGGCTAAAGCTTAAGAGAACTTTCAAAACTGTTAAAGGTTTCCTTAAAGTACAAATCGTTTCAGTTAGCATTAGCATGATTACTTTTTTGTACATATTGTTTATAGTTTAATGAACTGTGCAATTAAATTAGCTTTGCCCAATTCCCGAGAACCCAATCAAATAGGACATCTGTGAGGTAAACCTTATGGAGTAGATTTATTAGCAATTACCATGTCCTGCAAGAGTCCGTAAAGACCAGCCTCCCCAGTGAATGCTTTTATACCTTATTGAGTCCATGCCTGACAAACTGAAGCTGCTTTGAGTCAAAACCTGAAAAAGGTAGGTAGCAAAGTGAGGTAGCAAAGTGAGACCAACGTGATTTTGCATGCTGCACATGTTCTGCTTGGAAACATATGGAAACTCGATAGAAAACCAGTCATAGATGCAGTGCCAACAGGTGTCAAAGTTATTAGAAGTAACTTTACAAACGTCAACAATAATAAATAGTAATGAACAAGGCATTTACTTCTGTGGTCATAAAATGATCATGCTGATGGGCTAGGTTATTTTTTAACCAGGCACGAAAGATAACTTTTACTGTATGTACCTTAAATATAATTTGACACATCTACTCATGACAATTTTTTAACTATTTTCTAAATGTTTAGACACACCCATGTCTTTTGGTACTATTTTCTACATTGTAAAATAATACACCAGAACTATGAAATCACTCAGTTTTACTTCATCATTAATTAGTTTTCAGATATGTTCATATTTTTATTTAAGCCTATATTTTACCGGGCATAATGATCAATATGCCTTTTTAATATGAAAGCAGTAAAAAAAAAAAAAAACAATCAAATGCTTTGATTAAGCTGGTTCTCATGAATACTGCCACAGGAGTCAGCGTAACCTTTGCTGGGTTTATAGCAGTTATCAGCCATATAAAGCCTGAATTAACTGTAGCTCATATTAACACCCGAACAAATACTTCAACAAGTTCAAGATATGCCACGACATCTGGTTTGCGCTAAGTGGGACAAAGTCTTTCGAAGAGAATGCAGAGGATGCAAAACTGTCAACTGTGAATAGTATAAAATATGAAATAATTTGTTATCACTGGCTACAATATAATTCCATATCTACAATGTAGAAAATAATACAAATAGAAACGTATCCTTGTCCATTGTGTCCGTTGGGTATGTATTCGATTTAAATATTGGGATTCGAGTATTCGTTTTTTCACATTATGCATGCAGTTTTCCCATGAATCCGTACTGTCTCCATATAAACCCGCATGTTGAAATGTAATTGCCTGCCCTACACTGTGTCATCAACACAACTGATTGCAATTGGCTCTGTTTATAAGAAGAGAGTGAGGCTATTCATTCAACACACACTCTTGTTGGGTAATACAGGAGTATGCTATTTGACAGCTCTGACTGGCTAAATTGACGTGTCAATCAAAGTGGCCATTTTAAGCGCATGACTGTCAAAATGTACATGTGTGCTCACTGAAGCTAGAAGATTACTTCTGTTATACTGCTTAATTATAGTTGGGTGTTTTTAATGGTGTTAAAAAAAAAAATAAAAAAAAATTATATTCGAATACTCGTTCGGAAATACCAGCAAGTATTCGAAACCTGTAAAATGGTATTCGGGACATCCCTAAATTTGTCTGATGACCGTATATGTACACTACCTGGTCTCTAGATTGGAGGCAGCTATGATCTGTTGTTGAGTCAATTGTTATGGGGCAATGAAAATAAGTAATCTGAGTATCTACATTTATGAATGACCAGGTTATGCCAACAAAGGATGTTTTCTTCCCTGATGGACAGGCAAACTCCAGGATGACAATTCCAGGATTCATCTGGCTCAAATTGCTAAATCCTTGTGAAATAATAATGCATAAGGAATGATTTTCCCCTTGTCCCATCCACTGAGTGTTTAGGATGCGCTTGTATGGCTTTACGGAGCAGTTCAACTCTCCTGTGTGTCAATACAAGATCTTGAACAAAATCAATGCAACCTCCAATATAATAAAAGCTAAATTGCACAAAATAAGTGTGCAATTCGTTTTGGCCAGGCAGTGCATATGATTAGATGCTATTTGCGAGTGTGCTATGACTTTATTGTACCTCTGAGACTTGCGTCACTTGGTATTCCTGCAACTGCTGCTGAAAGCCAGAGTTGGGGCCGACAAATGAGCGCACAGCCTTGACCGCAGACAGGCAATCCTCCCAGCTGTAGTGTGTGACTGTCATCAGGTAAGCAACCACCATGGTGGTGCTACGGGACACACCAGCCAGACTACAGACAGACACAGGAAGTACACTGCTTAGAATCACTGCTTGTTCAGGTTGAGCATTAGAGGCAACATGGAGAGCACTGGCATTTACATTTACCTCAGCACATTTGCTGACGGCAACAGCTACAACAAAACAGACATGAGGTCAAGTTTTGTTTTTAGGATGTCAGGGAAATATCAATCACGCAGTATGCACCCAAAAGTGTCAAACAGTCAAAGTAACACAAAACACCTGTGTGTGGTTCTAGAAGCTTCAAAGTAGGCAATAGATATTAATTTGCCCATCCACAGTGATAGTGAGAGATGGGTGTTGCTTCAGTGCTGAAAACATACCAATGAACAAGACAAGAGCCACCATTTAGACGACTTTCATGGATAAAGTTGATACACTCTTTAAAATGTTGTGACCTGGAAAACAGAATAGAAACAGCACAATTAATAAAAACAGAATTCAGCAATCAAATGCTGACTGGCTCTACATACTTTTCTGTATAACTTTAACGGAATAAATGCTATTCTAAAAAAGAAGAACAACGTTCGATAAATAGTTTGCGGTCGTCACCTTTTACTCCTATTTAGAAACTGTTTTGATCAGGTGGTTAAATAGTAAAGAGCTGCAGTCTATAAATAGATTACAGGTTAAGACATTATGGGATATGAGAAAGTACGGTATTGAACTGAAACCCAAGCGTTTAGGCCCCGACTAAACATCGCCCAGAGCTATAAACATCTACACTCTTTGTGATAATTTGCAAATGCAGTGGTATTTACAGTTGTAACTCCCAGAGTAAAAGGTAATACTGTTTAGAGATCAGGAGCAGGAAAGCTTTAACATCTTGTGTTAGTTAAATTCACTTATAATAACTGGTAGGACTGCTAGACCATTAGTGACAGATGATGCAACCATCCCAATGAATAACCATCCCATTTCTGCAAATAAGCCTGACTATAATTCACTGTAGGTACAGTACTTATTTTGGAATATTTTAAAATATATTGACCACCATATTCTAATTATACCAAGTCAATGAAGAAAATAAATGTACATAAGACAATTGCACTACTAATACTACTAGTTTTACAATAATTCAATATAACCAGACATCTCATTAAGGTGGTCGTAGAATCAGCCTTTCACACAATCTACTGCATATGGAAATCCAACTCTGCCAGGAAACACTGGTCGTGCGGTGCATTGCACAATAAAGAATGGTGTATTTGATAGCATGGGTACCCTGGGGAGCCAAGGCGGGTTACTCAATAGCTTCAACAGACTGGGACTAAAATAGACAATTTCTTTCTTCCTGAGATCTACACTGCTCTGAAAAGATGTCTCCTCAGCGCTTACTTATGTCTCCCTACCCCAGAGGTTTCCTGCCATCTTGTTTAATCTGCAGAAATGCAATATGTGGCCATTACTTATTTAACTGGAAGAATGTAGAGATAACAATGTTGAAAAAAAGTCTAGTTCGCAAAGATACATTGCGAAACTGTTTAAATTATAATACATGAACCCCCCAAATTCTTAGTTTACATACAGAACCACAGGTGCTATGAAGAATATTACCAAACAATTGTCAATGCGGATAAAATTTGTCCAAGCTTAAAGGAAGTGGTCTGATAAAGTAAACATAGGAACACAGCCCTATACACCAAGTTCTAGAAACTGGCATGGGGACAGTTGCCCTCACCATTCCAGTCAGTCAGACGAGGGATTGTGACAGAAGCCATTATTAAAGCCCTGGGTGGTCGCAGTCAACAGCCAGATGCCACAGTAAGGTTTCCTTCCTCTGCTGCCTGGGGGAGCAGTGCTTGATTGCGACAGGAGGAGGTTAGACAACTTCAACCCAACCCAATCATCAACGTCCAACGAATATCCAAACCTCAATCCTCATTAACCTCAAAGTGACCCTGCTCTATTCTCCCCTCTTTAGCTTTTGCACCCAACTGTCAAGAACTGGAGCACGTCAGTCCACAAAAGGCTCCATCCTTTGAGAAACGAGGGAACCAAACAGGAGATTTGCTCTAAAGTACAAACCTTTTTCATAGTCTACTGGGCTACAAACATGCTTCACTAATAAACTGTTCGACAATCGAATTATCTATGCATCTACATGCAATACATACTTGAATGTATACCAATATTTTCTATATAATGATGGCCATCTAATTCTTGCATGAGAGGTGCCTTGAATGACAACACACAAAGAGAAAGGAAAAATGAGAGGGACTGGAAAAGGAAGTGTGATGAGGAAGGTGGGGTGAGTGAATTATTGGAGGGAAAAGTTTTTTTTTATTGAAAATGTTGCTATTATGTCATGTTAATAACTATGGGGAAAGTTTTTTTTTATACAAACAAACAAACATTCTCTTAAAATGAGTAATTCATGTGAACTTTAACTGTTTGAGGGGTGATTTTCTAAATATTTATCTGAACTTTTGATACAGTATACATTTCAGTTGTGTTTTCAACATGCACATAATGGTCTTTATGAAACTACATTACATTTTCATTTATAGAAATTTGATTCCTGATTTTATGATTTACTGACTTTGATTGACTAATTTAGTTTAATTTAATGTATATATCATCCACCCCTCATTATAATACGGTAACCCCATGCCTGTGTGTGGGTCCCCGGGCCAGAATAGACTCCTGGTCTAAGGTGATACCACTAATCCTACTGTGTGAAGATAGCAAAGACAGCACTGAATAACATGGTTAGCATGCAGCTAGATACTGTACCTTCAGCCTATTACCAGGAACAGCAGCTACTTCATTGGAAGTCACTTTGAATTAATACCATCTTCCAAAATTACTAAACTATGATTGTAACATGTCACACATCATATAGGGAGCAATAGAGGCATTGCATTGAAGCACCACATTAGGAGCACTGCTTCCAAATCTATCAATGACAATACCGTAATAATAGTGTTAGATTTCATGTATGTAATGGGAAGACTAATAACATCGCTCATAACAACAATGTCTACCTTCTAAACTGTCTAATACACATGGTGCATAGAAGGCGGATATCCGCGCACACACTAATATATATACACATACATATACACATATACACACACACACCAAAAAGTTGAATAGTATGCATATATCAAATAATAATAAATAACAAAAACAAGGTTTGTACAGTGAAGTTAGTGGACTAGTCAATATGTATATTCATATGTGAGGCTTGATTACTGTCTAGTGTGTGTGTTTACCTACAGGTTCTGACTTGAAGCATCAGCTGCATGGATACATAGGTAGGTAATATCCTGTATGAAACACAACAATAAAAACAAACGTTAAACATGATAAGTTTATATGTCTGTGTGTATGTATCACATAAATGTCTATCGTTTTATTATTAGTGCTGCCAGTAAGAAGCTTTTTGTTTGTTTGGACTATGCCGACCTAATGAACCCTATCAACCCTTAATAAGGTCTACATACTGTACATGTGCATATGATCACATGCTTAACTTCTCTTTTTACTGCATACAGTAAACACAGGGCCTGCTACTGTGTATTTTGTAGACAGTAGCTGTAGGATAGTTATTATTTTGCCTAGGCCTTATATCCACAGCCCATAGGTTACTGAAAATTCAATTTTCTGGACAGCGATGACTCATAATAAGATATTGAGAAGTCATATCCTGAATATTTTTTGTGAACCATTAGTTACACAATACCAGATTATTTTTAACTTGTATAATAAAATGGGATTAAGTAGGAACAATTTGTATTAAATCTCGATTAAGTATAACATTTTACGTTTATGTTACGCTAAATTCAAATCCCCTTATTTTAAGTTTTATGCTATCAGAAGACACATTATCTGAACAACCCTGCCGCTTTATTGTTATTTCTAGTTGGTTTCAATTTGGCCTTTTTTGAAAGTCAAATGCTGCTATTCCAGTTGTGTGACCAGATAAAGGCTATATCTTGTCACCCTATCGGAACGTCAACATGTGACTTTCATAAAATTTCATAGCCATAGTTGGCTCTTTCCTTAAAACTTACCAAAACAAAGGCTACCAAGACACATTTTAAATTAATTAAATCTGGCAATACACCCAAAATTGTACTGGAGGTTTCAATGTTTCATTACCAACCATGTGTCAATACTACCCCCAAATGGCTGTAATAACACATTACAAACGGAAAATAATTAATACAGAAGGTAACTTTTTGTAATCCAGAAATACCTTGAGATTACAACAACATAATACATGAAACATATAGCAGAGACTTTAATCAATGAAAGTCAATGTGCACAAAGTACATAAAGGCTGCTGAACTCACCTCAAACACAGGTTTGGCATTGTTGTACACAGACAGGATGTGAGTGATACCATTCTTAGACAGGCTCTCTCTATTCTCTGCATCTGGGAAGAAAAACAGGTTATGATAGATCCTAATGGAATCCTAATACTTAATAACCCACCTCCACACTTTACCCAACCAGTCAGTAAAATTTGTATTTGAAATGGATCAAGTAGTCTTTCCCCAGAGTTCTGGCTGTGCCATTCAGTACATCTGGCCACTAGAGCTATTTTCAATTACTGTGCTTAGGCCATCATCAGAGTTGCTAAAGTTAGACAGACATATAGACATGCACATATGTCACATTCATTTGGTAAAGGTAATGCATAGCTGGTTTGCTTACTTAACTACTAGTGCTAGGTCATTCCAGCATTGGTATTCCAAGGCCACTCAGTTTGCCCTTAAGCGAGGTATTGCCATTATATTACTTGGCTAAACTACATTTTAGCACAAGGTATATTAACGTAATTTAGTACTGCATCCACATTTAATCATATTTAATACCTTTTTACACTAAAATATGGACATGTGCTCTGTTAATTATATACAGTATGTGTGTCTGTATATATAGTCCACATATTCTCACACACAGTATAATCCACTCCACAGAACAAACCATTTAGTCCATGTATACAGGGTCTTACTCTGATGTCCCAAACACATTGATGTCCCTTGCTACAGAAAAATACTGTACAAAAACTATTTTGTATTCTGTAAAACATCAGCACCATTGATGGATTTCTCACCTCTCATATTCCCAAGATAGAGTCCATCAACAACCTGTTAAGCATTAAATACAGCCATATTGTAAAAAGGGTCACATCACAGCCCCCAGCACAACTTCAACTGTGCTGGGTTGAATGGATTTAATGAGTAAGGATTCCAAAACATAGTTGACACTATAGGATAGCAGACCAGGCCCAAATAATCAGACATGACTTAATGTTTGGTAGTCTGCCACTACATGGTTCTTCTAACATAGTATATGCATTTCATGATGTGCATTTAATGCAGATGAAATGCAGTCAAGACAATATTCTGTAAGGGATCAGGTTTATACTGAAACCCCAATAGTCTGTAGGCAATTAGGTTTAAGATTGAGGGATATGGCTACTAATACAGACGATATTACACTTTGAAATGACTAAAATCATGCTATAAAATATATACGTTGTTCACTCCTAAAAAAAACACAAACATATCCACTTTTCATTGGTCAAGAGCTCTCTTGCGTTGTTGGAACATAGGGCTACTTTAGAAACAATGGACCACTAATACTCATGTCAATCAATAAGATAAATTATCTACAATGTATACAATCTATAAAAAATGCACTTTCCAGAACATACACAGGAACGAGTGCCTACCTTGTTCATTCCATTCCCCATGGTGAGGCAAAATAACTACAATATTGTTTGTTGTTGTAGTCGATATACCATTGCACGTACAAATGCACGATATGGACTAATTTCATTCGTTTACCATTGTGAATCTATGCTGGTCTCACTAAATGTCTATAATGTTATTACTTTTAATGCTATTGGACTTTTTAACCTTGTTCTACCGTAGTCTGTTCACTTCCGGACGTATGCTTGAAGCTCTGCGGGATCATCCGGAAGATGACATCATTGCAATGTTAGCTGACCGTTTTATACACACACCACTGACTTATAAAACGACCTTTAATACAAATAAAATAAAAAATAGCCTGCACATTCTGGAATATGTTGAAGCTTTTTCACAAATCCAACTATTATATGAAACAAGTGGACATTATACATACTGTATACTTTAAATGTACAGGTATTCGTTTGATTTTTCTTTCAATAAAGTAGCTCAAACATTTAGTTTGAGCTATACATGTAAAATATTGTAAGATCATGCATAATTTCCCCCACAATCTGCCCCACCTTTTCACTACATTTAATTTACAAATATGGTAGAATGTACTTGACAAAGTCACATTGGGGAAAGATAGGCAACTTTATTTGTATAACACACAACGACCTTAAGAGGAAGAGGTCTTCCAAAAGCTGAGACTGAGGTAATGTTCACAATTAAATACAGACACACTGGTATGATAGCATCCCTGTGTTGGTATGTTTGTTTATTTCAGGTGTTCCGTTGTGCTCTTTTGGATGTTTACTTCTTCCACTGCTTGTTCTCATAGTCCCATTTGGCAGAGAAGCCCTCAACTGGGTTAACCCTCATATCAAGCATTCTCTGAAGCTGCTTCTCCTGGTATTCAGGCTCAAAGGTGTGTGGCACAGGTCCATACACTGCAAACAGCCAGCTCATGCGTTAGGAACTGATTTTGACTGCGACTCAACAATATTCTGCAAGTAGTGCAATAACAATGTGTATTGTCATGTTTGAGTCCTTTGATTGATTACTTCTGCAAAACAGATCCAACACCCATACATGTCATTGAGCTCTATCTGTCTGTCTATCTATCTATCTGTCCCTACACACACACACACACACAGGCACACACACACACACTTCTTCAGGAGACGTACCAAACTTTCGCTGCCATAGAACAACCAGGCCAGTGATACCAAAGAAGAAAAGCATTCCTGCAGCCACCGATTTCCACTGTGCGGATCCCTGGTTCATCTCAGCAAAGCTCTCGTTGAAGCTGATGTGATACACTGTCAATATTAATACACAAGACAGCATTTATAGAGCACAGCAAAAAAAACTGTTTCCAAAGTGCTTTGACATAACAAAGCAGAATACTTTCCTTACTTGAGGTGTAAAGCTAATATCAGTACGAGTCAGACATAACTTATAGATTTATGGCCACATATTTCACAATAGCAGACAGGGCACTCAGGCTTGGCATCATTGAGGCCATTTACTACAGCAACTTCGCTATTTGGCTCACCAGGTCTCAGCGGAAAGCATCTGTGCATCATGCTTTCATCCAGTATATTATTATCATACCAATACAATTTGAGACCGGCAGCAACACGAATGGGTACATTACGTATTAGCATGTTTTCAGAATGTCTTACGTCCAATCTTTTCCTCATTGGAGAGTGTAGCCCAGGGGCCCTTCTCCTTTTCCTTTAGGGTCTTCTGCTCAGGACTAAGGCTCTGAACGTAGCAGACATCAGGAAGGGGGTTGTCTCGCCTGTCAAAGTACGCAGGTAGAGTATACTCCTCTATCTTAGCAACACCTGTAGGAGACACAAGGAGTCATCAACCTCTGCTTAGCAAGGATGCTGAAAGATGAGTGTGACATCAACTATTTTGTCCTAAAGTCATCAGATCTAACTAGTGTCTGGACACATTCCATTGCGGTTGCAGTTATTGCAGTCTACTGGGCGTTCTGATCTCTGGTTAATTTAGAAAACAATTTGACAATTTAAACCAATTGGTGTAACAGCGTTTCTAGAACTGTGTATAGCTTTATCTGTAGCTCTACCACCATGTTGAAATACACAACTGAATTTTTCATTGCATATACCCATCCCCACTGGTCACAGCTAGAGTCTATAATCCCAGCGAAATTTGATCTGACAGTGCCCGACTATCGCAATAAACAAATAACCAGTAACACAACTGTACCAACTTTCCCAAAAGCTCAAAAGTATAAATCTAAAAGAAATAAGGAAAATGTTACCCCCAAAATATATCACACTTTTTTTTTTTTTTTTTTTTAAGAAAGAACCACATAACATGCACCACATAAACTGCAGTAGAATTAAAAACATTCAGGGAACACTTAATCACAGTGTAAAACCAAGTCAATTGCGATTGTGAATCAACGTCACCTGCTTAGGTGCAAATGATAGTGACAACAGGTGCACTGGAGAAGCAACACCAAAAAGGCAATAGTTTTGCAGGTAATGGTCACAGACAGTTGCTCTGTCCTTATCCATCCTCTTCTGTAGTTTTGCACTTAAATAGTGTCCATCTCACTACTGGTAGCATAAAGTAATACGTGCAGGCCATTTAGGTTGCACAGGTAGTGCAGCTCCTCCTAGACGGCACATCCATGCTTGCTGTCGCAGAAGAAGGTTTTAGGCTATTCCATCTCCCAGCACAGTCTCAAGAGCATAGAGCAGATACCAGGTGACAGGCCGTTACACAAGTAGAGCTGGACAGGGCCGTAAAAGTGCATTACAAAAACCTGCAGCAGGACCGGCATATGCTCCTTTAATCGAGGAGAAATGGGAGCGCTGCCGGCGCCATACACAATTACTGTGGGATCTGTGCTCACAGCCCAGAAGCGTGCAGCTCAAACTGGCATTCGCTAGAATACACCAGAATTGGCAGGTCCGCCGTTGGCGCCCTGTTCTCACAGATGAGAGCAGGTTCATACAGAGCAAGTGCGACAGACTTAAAGAGTCTGGAGATGCTGTAGTTGCAGCTTAATGCATTATACAGCATGACTGGTTTGGCGGTGGGTCAGTAACTGTTTGGGGAGGCAGACTGGTGCAGTCGGCCGCTAGTTCCCCCTGGTGCAGGAAAATGCAGGGTCAGTAGGAAGTTTCTGAATGACTAATGCATTTATGACATTGACTGGCTCGCACAGGGTTCCCACTCTATGTGAAGTGTCAAATTCCCTGACTTAAAATCTTAAATCTCATGACCTATATTGAACGGAAAAACAGGCTAACAAAACAATGTGTGTAGGAGAGACAGCATGGCAACGATAAAACAAACAGTAAAGAGAGAGTACATCTTCTCTATATTACTTTATCGGCCTTCCATTTTATCTTAAAGTGTATTGGTTACCATGGCTGCAGCTTGCTGGTTAAAGTCTTGTTAAAGTGAACATGTCATAACTGTTTTAACCATTTGGTCTTCAGAAACAGAATGTATTTGTTTTTCTTATGGGCAGGGGAAGTAAAATCCAATAACAAGTGGTCAAATGGAAACAATCTAATTCTACAGTACGGTAGGTGTGAGCTGACAGCTATCTACTTGTGGTCAGCTCACACGTTAGGTCCAATGTTAGCAGTGGCGGCTGGGAAACCCCCACAGCCACTGTGAGGCGGGGGGCCGTCACGCCCAAAGGGCCCCACATAGTAACAAACAGACTAGGCCTATAACAATATTAATTTAATAAAAAAAGTAAAAAAACTTTGAGGGCGCACATTGGCCCTCATTTATCAATCTAACGTTGAAACCAGTGCAGATCCGAGTGCAGAATTAATCTTCCGATAGCACGTGTGATTTATGAAACTGTTTGTATCTCGCCAAACAAGTGTAAGAATGATCGCATGTTGATAATTGTGGCTGTGGAAAACAGGCGTCATTTAAATACCATGCCCTTACATATGCTGGATTTAGAGGCCTCGCCCCTAGATTTTATGACATGGAGAGTTCTAATACGTTCAAGTAGCAACCCAACCAGAGACACTTCTCCGACCAGCTCGGAGAAGACGTATGCCAAACAGTTACGCACCACCTTTGTCCTGGCCGGTTGGTACTAGGCCTGTATAGCCAATTTATCATAGCCTATTTAAACAGCCTAGAAGGTTGGGGAGTTTATTTATTTGTCCATTTTTATGATGTTTCAGACATATCACAGATGTTATGGTGTTTAAAAAAACAGCTTCCTCCCGTGGAGGATATAATTTGCGAAATATAATTTTTTTTGCAGTCATATTTAAATGAATGTATAGTAGGCTACCCTTAAATGCCTGTCACAAGCAGGCTATATGGTCTAAAAACAACTCAGATAATTCTCCGCCACCTCCACTATGCTGCACCGCAAGTAGCCTAAGATGACTCGAAAACTGCGTACACGAGTTGAGACGCGAGATTTGATCGTTGCCACCGCTCACATTCACATCGGCCCAGATTGATAAATGCTGACCTTTACGTGAAAATGATTGTACGCACAGACTTCTGCCGTACGCACATTTAATAAATGAGGGCCTTTGAGAGCCCCAAGTTTCAACTGCCAGGTAAAGGAATCCCGTAATGTAGGCAACAGTGGTATCCTTGGTGCTGAACTATCAGAAGGCTAGAGTTATGTCTTTGGTTTTGAACAATGACAAATAGGCTGCTGTTGTGCTGACGTAATTGTGCTTGTGTAATTTTTTTTCTTTTTTATTTCTCTCTCACATTGCTGAATATAGGCTATAGTTAAAGGTTGACAGAAATCAGTGTATTGGCAGTGGTATCAGATAATAGATGGAGATACATTTTGATCGGATTTAGGGGAGGGGTCTCGAGCTACGACTTTGCGGGGAGGCCTCTGCAAAGTCCCGGCCGCTACTGAACACAGGTGTGATCAGAGCCTAGGTCCTAGGGCAGGGGTGGGGAATCCTGGTCCTGGAGGGCCACTGTCCTGCATGTTTGAATGTCTCCCTGCTCCAACACACCTGATACAAATGAATGTGTCTTTAGAAGCCTGATAACGAGCTGGACAGTGGCCGTCCAGGACCAGGATTCCCCACCCCTGCCTTAGGGTGAGGATGTTCTTTGTAGGAAGAAAAAAAGCTCAGTCACTGCTGTTAATTGTTTATACATAACTTCAATTGTAATAGAGCTTACCATGTCCCCCACGTAGACAAACTGATGTGGAAATGGCACGTTTGCCAACAAGACGAAGGGCTTTGGTGGCCAGCATTCTGTGGGAAAGATGGTATTCAAAATGTTATATTGAAGCTCATCATACAAGTTTGGTTGTACACATTAATTGCGTTTCTGTGTATAACACATCTATGCATGCAAAGTGCGCAAAAAAAAATAAAAAAAATAACGAAATAGTTAATTTGTGGTGATTGTCTGAGAAATGACATTCTGCACCTGAGCTAGCTAGTTTAGCTGCTAGCGCAAGGTCAACATGCCCGAGACAAATACATGTCTAAAATATTATCTGTTAGTGCCAACACTATACAGAACTTTTGCAACAACTATACCATATATATCATAAAAACATTACAAATATCACAACATCAACGATAGGTCGGTCTTGTTCTTCTTGAAGCTAACTAAATTCCCGGAGGTAGATTGTCCGTTCAGTCTTATTATCAGCCTTCCCCCCCCTGTCAACGTGACATTTATTCAATGGGTCATTTTGAATATGACAAATTACTTATCGTAGAACCCACCACGTTCTCGGTGAAAAATAGTTTGTGATATTATTAAGCAAACGGGATTACACACACAATATACAGTAAACAAATGTAACCTACTCTTTCTTGCTCGCAAATGCCGAAGCTTCTGCAGTAAAGGAAGCGCGACAGTGAGCGGATATACGTCTCTAGGTCAAACGGATTACTTTACGACAGTCTGGGATGCAATACAACCAACCGGTGCTGTTGCAGTCATGGTTGATATATGCATTTGCTAGCCTACACGGCTACTAGTTGACTTTTTTGGATCAGTCAGTATAGGACTACTGTAGAACGGAATATGATATTCAGCTAATGTTCGCTGACAGCAACAGCTCATTTATGATAGAATACGATACCGGTTCTGACTAGAAGCAGTCTTACAAACTACATTTGGATATTTGTCGATTGCTTAAACATGCCTATTATACTGACCACTCAGGCGTATTGTAAAATGATATTACATGCTGCAAAATATCCTAATTGCGCAGTTAATGGATTGCTGGTTGCAGAGAAGGTGAAGGAAAAAAAGAAAGACATACATGCTACCCCAATTTTATGCGTGGACTGTGTCCCGCTGTTCCACGGTACCCTTGCCTTGGCACCAATGCTAGAGGTAGCTCTAACACTGGTAAGTAGTATCCCAACAGAACACCACAGGGCCTGCATTGTTTCTTTACACTTGTTTGTCCTCATCTCTCCTTTTTCAGATTGACACTTGGTGTAAAGAGAATAGATATGTTATTGCCGGATATTATCAAGCCAATGAACGCACAAATGATGTCAGGTGAGGTAACTAACCAAAAGGACACCCATTTTAAATATTATGCGTCAAATTTACATGAGTTGAAGTTGGAGCTCTAAGACGGCTGTGCACGAGTACTAACATGTTACTCAGCACTTTGACAAGCTAATCCATCCACCTGACTGATGTGGCATATGAAGAAACTGATTAAACGAGAAGATTAATGTACACTGTACCTGGGATTGGTCACAAAAAAGGAATATGCATGCTATGCAAGGGCTGGGATATTTGCAGCATCCAGGAATAATGTACAAAGCCATACAACACATGGGGCCATGCATGCATTCAAGACTAAGCACCCAGAAGAGCTTCCCTGAGACTGTTTGATGGTTGTGCAGACATTTTTTGGTTGTGCAAATCAACTGTTGCGTCAGATGGTTTTGCAGGCGAATAAGCCGTATGTGGAGGTCCTGGTCTGGTATGGTTACATGGTGGTCTGCGGCTGTGAGGCTGTTTTGATGTACATCAAAATTATCAGAAGCGACATTGGAGACAATTTATGGGAGTGAATCAAACATTCAGTTCACAGGCAACAGCACTACTGCAGTCGGCATGCAAATTGCACATTCCCTCAAAACTTGTTGGGTGTGATAGAACAACACATTTTATAGTGGCCCATTATTGTGACCAATCCAAAGCACACCTGTGCAATGAAAGTGCAGTTTATTAATCAGCACATTGATGCGACACCTGCAGGTGGATGGATTATTTTGGCAAAAGTGAAGTTCTCACAAACATGTTTAACACATTTGTGAATACAATTTGAGAGAAAGTAAACTATGTTGTACATAAGTCATATACATCAACTCGTGAAAAATTGGAGTGAAAACAAAAGTATTTTATATTTTTGTTGAGTGTACATATTACAACTTAAATTTTGAAATATTGATGTTAATATTTACATCTGGTCTTCTTACAGACCCAACCAGGTTGCTGAAAAGGTTGCCGCAAGGATTTCAGAAAACTTCAGTGAAGCAGCACTATTAATGGTACTAACAGTTAATGCAAAACAAACGTAATAGTTAAAAGTTAGCAGAACATACCTGTGGCCTATACAACGGAGGAAGGTAACTGGCTTATCCAGCTAACTTCTGGAGTAACTTTGTGATGTCTGGTGTAACTTTCTGAGAAACGCATACTACTAAAGGTGGAGAGGTTTTACGCAAGGTATGCTGTCATGGCAATTTATGCTGCATCTCTTAACTGCGAGCAGTTTGTCTTTGTGGTTAACTCGAAAAGCACTGCACCTCTGCTCACAATCTCAGGAAAATTGCGTTTTCTCTCAAATTGTGTGCCATTTGTCGAAAGATTAGGTATATACGGCAAATTGATGGTTTATTTTAGATTACATTATAGCAGAGCAACTCAACATCAGTTCTGTATAGGATAGGCGCATGCAAGCCATTTGAGCACTATTTTAAAATGAGTGTCATCAAATCATAGCAGTTTTAGTTATTGCTTTCATAAAGACCTATATAATTTTCCTAAATCAAATGTAATTTAGCTATTATCATATGGCCAAATTATTAACCCTATCATAAAGAATAAAAAATGTGCATAGGTGGGCAATAACAATTTAAATGTTAAATGTTAAATAGGCATATCACAACTATGATGTAGTCTAGTAGACTATTTGTGCAAATAGGCTACAAGCCTAGTAGTATGATATTATAATTTTTGTGATCACCGCCAGCTTTGTAATTACACATGCCCATGATGGGGATTGTCTTAAGTTTAGCTACCGTAACTTGAAAATGAAAGGGGGAAAACATCCCTCTTTTTTATCTTGCCGACTACAGGTGTCATGCCCAAAAGTGATCACCGTATGAAAGTGCATTTTATGATAATATTCCCAAATTTTTAACTATATCAATCAAATAGGCTTTTCATGCATTCTCATGTCTCTTGCCTCATATAGAAAATGCATAGTATCAATATGCAAACAAAAGGTTGCCGATTGCGTACCTTTTTATGTGAACGCGCACAAACTCAAACGAAGTTAACACCGACTCAACAAACCAACATCTTCATCACAGTCATAGTACCGTTTAACACCATTTTCGGCAGGCAGATTTTGTCAACCCTGACTTTCCTTGATAACCCAGAGTTAAATCTTTGTAGGTTGAACTCTATTCGTATAGGCCACAACACAAGTTGAAAATATTGAGTATGAACATAAAAGGTCTAGCTAGAATAAACATGCTTAATGTTACACACATAACAGGATCATTCTATCGAGGCAACCCTGATTACGATTGGATGGAATTAATGCACATCGGAACTATGACTAGAAGTATAGACAAATGAGAGGAAAATTCACCCTTTTTACTGTATATTTCCAATATGTAATGGTGTCCTAACAAACTTCACGTAAAATATAACACACACACATAGACAGTAATACAACATACTAGAACTAACAAGGCTTCACCACCTGTGAGGGAGCAGGCTAGTTCAGCGGAATATGTTAACTTGGTTACTGAGCAGGGAATTTTATAGGCCACCATAATGGAATTAGCAAGAATTACCAAAATAAGACTGGATTGTCCTGGATCTGCCTTTATGGAATACCCCCCTAACCTATTTTTACCTCTCTCGTCATGCAGGTGGACAACAGTAGATTGACAATGAGTTGTTTTGAACCCATTGTGCTTATTCATGACCATCTGGATAACAAGTGGAAAAGCAGAGAAGTAAATGCGTAAGTGTCTTTGAATGCAACATCATCTTTTCTCTGAATAACTGAACAAGGGTTAACATTATTCATTATGGTTACACTCATGATAGTAAACATATCAGTGTTGCTCTGTGTTCCAGGGATTGTTTTGAGGACTGGTATGAGGCACAGAAGATCACATCTGCTCTGCTAGAGGGCAGGTCTTATGAGAACCTTATTGACTTTGACAATCACTTGGATGACTTGAGAAATGACTGGACCAATCCAGTGATCAACAAATCTGTGCTGGATCTGTGCTAAAACTCTGCTTTTGGGAGTGTCCTGGACACAGTGAGATGGCACTGCCAATACAGCATCATGTATGATGCTGCTCTGTGTAGCACAGGAACACAATGTGCTGAATGCAATGTCTTTGTGGAGAACCTTGTGGCCAAAATATTTTAAGGGCAAGTACAGTACATCCACTGTTGGCATGATTTATACTCCCTCAATAGAGGACGCTGAACTGATTCTTTTTTGCGGAGTGCAACTTTTGAGTCTTACATGTTTTCTAAAATGGTTTGTTTTTGATTGTAGTTGTGTGCATTTTTATTTCTAGAGAAGTGAATCTATTTTTCTGCTAAACATGTTCAGGGTCACTAGCCATACAGAGATGCGAAGGTGTGTGTGTGTGTGTGCGCGTGTGTGTGCGCGCGTGCATGCAAAATATATAAATAAAATGTTTTTTATTTTGTATATTAATGGTGAACCATCATTGGCTGTACACTGATATCAGCCACTAGTGACAGTTGCAGTTTATTTGTTTGCATTGTATTGTATGCATCAGTTTTGTGCTGGCTAAAGTGGAGAATATGATACATATAAGCTACCACCTATAACAGCCACTGTCTGGACACACGTGGTGTAAGAGGGCAACCGGTTGTGCACACTTCAAATTAAAGTGAGGGGAAAAAAAGATGGCGTGTGGGAGTATTTCACCAATAGCGGTATATCTGCATCTGCTGTTTGCCAATTTGTTATTTTAAACATGGGTATCAACTAGGGGTGCACGATATTGATCAAATGTGATATTGCGATATTGATCATGAAAATTGCAATATCGATATTCATTTTGATATTTTAAAATCACAAAGGTTATGGGAAAAGGCATTAAAATATATTCATAACATGAAAACAACACATTTTCAACT
>JAODUK010034010.1:5000-22092 GCA_027564635.1 Typhlichthys eigenmanni | reverse complement strand
GAAAAGTGTAATTTCTTCATTGTTGTCACATGAAAAGATATGCTCACATATTTGCAAATATGTGAGGGGTGTACTCATTTTTGTGAGATACTGTATATGTTTCTTAATTATTTTGAATGATCTAATTAACTCAACATGTTTAGGGAAGGATCCCCAGCACAATGTTTTAACGTATAGGCATTTTGGTAATGAACAAGCAACTACAGACCATAGCCCCCACACAAAATGGTATAAAGGTCGATCCAGTCAATTAGGACAGGTGGACATTTCTGAGCTGTGAGGCTCTGGTACAAAATGTTACCAAGAACTAGTGTCTGTTTGCACAACTCATAACATGTGGGCTTATTTAATGTGTTTCCTATTCCTCCCTGCTTTTGCTGAAAAGTCTTTCAGTGCTTTTCCTCTCCAATGGGTTTATGAATATATTGGACATGTTTATGGATCCTAAGATGACAGGGTGAGCAGAATCCTGCAGTCAGCACTAATAAATAGCTGCTATTCCCAACCATGGAGGAGTTTGTGGCAGTCAGGTTCAAAGAGGTGGCCAGGAATATTTAAGTGCATTGTAGAATATGGAAGACATGTTCTTTGCATTTTCAATAATGTGTGCGGGTGCACAATATTTCATTGTGGTGTTTGAGCCTATAACATCATTTGTATTCGTTTTGTATTTGATGGTTATTCTGCTACGGATTATGTGCCATTGTTCTAATTGTGTCCACGAGTACTAAAATAGGCTAAAGTACATTGGTGGTGGTTGGCCAATTGATTGCAATATATCATTTCTTATTTGATCCATGCATAATAGGGTCTAATAATATTACACTTGCCATGCAATGGAACTGGCCAAAAGCTTCGCTAAGTTATATCTTTCATGCAATCGAGCATCGCAGAAAGCTTTACACTCTGGCCAGCGGCATGCCACGAATCTGTGAAAGAACCATTGTAATCTCTGTGTCTCATTTCCTGGTTTTCTCTTGGACTGAGTATTATCTGCTCGAGACAAATGTAGCTGATATAAACAGCTTAATGGGCTGACATGGGACGAGAGTTATGAAACGCTTCCTCTGTCTTGTGGACGAAGTTGCGTGCATGAAACACGCATTTGTAAGCAGATTTTGTCTGCGTGCGTGCGTGTGTGTGTGTGTGCTGTGTTTCTGTCCTGTGCTTTCATGACATCCCCTTAGAAACCAGACTACAGTGTTCAGTTCAGAGTCATGCATCAAAGTAGCCTTATCTTTGATAGAAGTTGCCATTCTAGGAAGTAACACAAATCTAAAGTGTGTTCAGTATTGCAATCCACATAACTTGGATTGACCACTTGATCTCATCGTCATTTATATTAGTGCTCACAGCCTGTTTTCTCCTTTTATCTTGTATCATGCATAATGCATTCCAGTTTACTCCCCTAAATGTCCGTGCTTGTTAAAACCCGTCTGTAGCCCATGCACCAGAGCCCTCTGGCCAGGAGAGACATGGCAGGCCTCCTCTAGGCTGCCAAAGTCCTGTCAAACAATGTCTCCAGCAGCCAGCCATGATGCACTGTGTTCTTGTGAGTGGCCATCTCCTGCAGTACACAGATGTTTTTCATGCCTTCAGTGCTCAGCTATGCAGAAAATTACCTCCAGCAGCTACAGCAAGTCTATAGGGCCAAACCAAAACACACATCCGCTCTCAGCCAACTCGCTTTATTCATCTCTATGTATTCATCTCTGCCTTTCCAACACACACACACACACACACACACGCACACACACACACACACACACACCTGCTACACTCATGCAATGTGTCACTTCTAAAATTCAAGCACCCCTGTCCACACACACACACACACACACACGACGGGCCAGTCTAACAGGGCGTTAGCGAACTGGGAATACCCAGCATTCAGATGGATGCTGCCGGCACCACTGGAATGGCCAGTGTCTGACACTAATGGGGCCCACCCGAGAGCCCGGGGACAGACCCATCTGGGCCGTGGACACACCGGTAATTTGAAAGCAGCAAATAAGGTGTCTTGTCGCCCATAGCACATCCAAAATAAACAAGCAAACACTTTGCTCCGATGGATGAAAATTTCCTCTGAAACTTTCTCCACCTAAATGAAACATGGGATGTTTGTCTTAAAAGCCCTTTAACATTCACACATTTTTTCAGCTATTTTGCCTGATGAGATCTAGTTGTATGTTGCCCCAACTGTATATTAGCCCACACGGCGGTTAATTAGGGGGACATTACCACAGTGCGTAGGTTGGCTTTTGTAAGCAATTAGATTCGATTTAGTTAGTTTGGTTGGTGTTGTCCTGTATTGGTCATGGCCTTGTTACTGTAGACTAGAAATCTTTGGTCTTCACTTTGTGTACTGTAGGCCGGATGCTGTTTACTGGCATCAGTGAAACCACCTGCGTGAGCTTTCAATAATAGTTTGACTGTATATTTGTTTCACATAACAATACTGATTGTCATACAAGGTGTACTGTATGTCAGATAGAGGAGAGAAATACTTTTACCCATCGTGCTCAGAGCTATTTGACAAAGGGTTATTGTACTGTGTTATAGAATTACAAGCTGCGCTCTCTACTTTGTTATGGCGAACCAGTGACAATGGCAGAAAGAGAAACCATAGTTCAGTAATGGCAAAGAAAGTCTTGTTTGTAATGGAAACAGAGAGAGGAAGGAGTCTGCCATGCTCAATTAGTAGCTATACCTCTCAAATAAAAACATTTACTGGACAATATAACACAAATGTGTATAACAATCACATAACTATTTGTTATTATATTTGAGTTTGCCTATTTATTTAGACCAAACATGAAACAACAACATTGTTAGTGACAGCAGGGCTGAGTATTGATTAGGCCTTTAGTGCAAACACCATAATGGGTGACCATTTCAACTAAAGACAACACCACACACTCAAACACACACACACAGACCCTCACTGATGAATTACAATTATTCTTAGCCCATTCTAGGAATGACTGACACTCCCATACAAAATCAGAACATTTATACGTAACTAAACAGATGCAAACCAGCAAAAAGACTCACTCAACGCCCCAATTAAAAGTGTTGCTCAAGCAAATCATCATCTGACATTTTATGTGATTTAAAGCGGGTAATTAATCTCCAACCAAGCAATAAATCACTTATATTTTGATTTTCACCTATCAAAATATTTAATGGCTGTTGCCATTTTTACCATAGCAAAACAAACACAGTACAATCTTTGTGCAAAATGTGTACTGTTTAGAAATGTTTGAATGCATTTAGTAATTTATCAGAATATCTAAGCATAATCACTTTTGTTTTATCCTTAAATACATATTTAGGCAAACTGATAACAGTTCATCAAATCACATACCGTATACTGCATCTAAACACTCACAAAGGTACTCATCCAGGCTGTAAAAACATACATAGCACACACGTCATTCATGTCATGTGACATGCATACACATTACACGCGCACTATGTCAGCTACTGAACCATCTGCTAAATGTAATGTTAGAGGGGTTATATCTACACACCTTTCCCTGCTTGCCACAAAAGCTAATTTACAGGAGGCAACTAGCGATCAGTGTTGTTTTTCCACATGTTGGCCTGTACTGGATGAAAAAGATCAAATGTGTACACACGCACACACCCACACTGGTTAAACAAACAGAAGGACAAACACACACAAACTGTATAAATACCGTATGCTCACACAAATACAGATTATACATAAACATAAACCACACACACACACACACACACACACGCGCACACACACACACACACAATGTTAGACACAACCACATATACAGTGTCAATCTAACATAAGGCTTGGATTATGTTCTGAGAAGACAGCTTTAGCGGACATTAGCTACCTATTGTACTCACATTATAATGATTGCTGGCAAAGATGTTGCTGCACACAAACAATGAATATAGCATCCATTCTGACCAGCCACAGTGCTCTAGGGTCCAGTTTACTTTGCTCTCTGGTGAAGGTTAATTTCTGCTAGGAATGTATATTGGTAAAAATGTGCTAATTTATTATACTGTATATTGTTAAAGTGTTAAAATAATATGAATGCAAATCTTTTATATTGTTAAGGTCCCTTGAATATCTCTTAAATATTAAGATATACTGTATATATATATATAAAAGAGATAAATATTATATTAATTTAATCAAGTCTTAATTAAAGTTTATAGTAAACTACAGAGAGACACTAGCCTGGCTCTGCTCTAGGATTTGGTGCTCTAGGATTGGGTGCCGAAACCCAGTGCTAAATGTCAGCGATTCCTATTTGATTGGTATGTACCAGACCGTATTAGAACGCACATTTTTGTCCCTCATTTCGGTGCCACTTAGCCAAAAATATTTTCCCTTTGGTGCTCCAAATGGACATAAGAAGCATCATCACCATTCATCGAGCATGATTGCTAATTAGCGTAATATTGTTAATATTCTAACTTGTTCTGATGACAGCAGGTAGACTACCGTTAGCTAGCTATGTTAAACGTGCTTAAAATGGGCTAAAGGAAAAGATTCTAAACAAAGATGCACCAATCAACTGCATGGTCTGTCTACTATCTGTTTGAAAATTACAGATTTGGCACCGGAATCGTATAAAACTCAAACAATACCCAACCCTACGCTCCTCTCAGGTAAACTTTTGCTGAGTTTATAGTCTACCCTGTTCGCTGTAGTGTTTTCTCAACCACTATGGATGGCGGACCGATCACTGAGCAGTCGGGGGTCAACTCAAGCTTTAATTTCAAAATGTAGTTCCAACAAGGATGGCTTTGGTGTAGCTAGCTGGAGCGATACGGACAGTTGTACAGTAGCGATGCTGACTAGTTTAAGGCTGCTCCAGTAGAGTAACAACCATCCTGTCTTTGTCCATTAGGATGCAACATCTTGGAAACAATCAACCATATGGAGCATGTCCCATCCATATTCACAAAATGAATTCTGGGTTGGGTTACACATGAGACACTGGACATGTCCTTCAATGTCAATTAGTATAGTAAAAAATGGTGAGTGCCATTTTGATTTACAAGTACAGAAACCATGTAGTGCACATTGGAAATAATTGCCCTGCTCTGACATTGTCAAAGCGCAATTTTCTTTTAAAGAGAATGATAAATGCTTTTTTTACTGATAGCAATGCTGTTGTCCGTTGTAAACACCCTCACATACCCTTGAGGTGAAGGGGTCACATTCTCTGTTCTATATTAAAAATATTCAATCTTTGTGTCTGCAAGGCGGTTTTGCTAAACATTGTCATCGAGCAGCCATTCAACACCCTAACTTTCTATTGCTCAGATGCAGATAAAACAACAAAACAAGTTTCTTGTTAATTGAGTCATAATTTCATGCATATTTGACTCTGTGTCACTATTGTCACCCGGAGCCTCTACTCCACAAACTGTCCATAAAAACTGTGAAAGTGAATGAGCTGTTCCAATCCCACTGATTGAGACATATGTAAGTCTGTGTAGGTAATTTAAAATGCATTGGAGAAAGTGACATTTAAAAGCACTATACAGAGTTTTACAGAAGCAATGTTTCCAAGAGTAAAGCTCACATTTCCCATGATATCCCATTATGCATGTTTGCCTAATTGTATCTAATTGTTATCTAATTGTAATTATATGAACAAAAATGTAGAAATACACATGGGTATGATTAAGTGATTTAACCTTTCCGCTTTCTTATGAATAATCTCTTCACAGTCTCTTGAAAAACTGAAATAGCAGTAGTAAGTGTTTGTTTTGTACTGGTGACAAAAATTTAACAATTCTGTTGAGAGGAACAAAGGAAAGGCAAAGTCTTTCAACAAAATCCATTAAAACATCTATCTACTTAGTGTTAGCGAAAGGACAAGGCGTTTGAAAAAGCAGTGAGATTGTCAGGTGTTTGCCTCCATCTCACATCTCCACGTGTGAGGAAAGAGAAAATGTACCTTAACACAAGTCATTTAAAATTGAGATTATCCCAATTCTGATAGCATCTCTCCACTCTCACCCATTAGTTGCTTAAAGGCCTACTTGCTTGTGTGTTTGAGGAGCCAATAAAGCAGCATTATTATGTGATATGAAACCATTAATGATTGATTATTTGTGTGTTTTTGCATGAAATTTGTTTTTAAGTTATGGTAATGGTATTACTTTATGATCAGAAGAAGTCTTAGTACCATTGCAAGCCATGCTTTGGCAAACTCCTCATTTGTCATGTTATTTTTGCATGGCAAGGTAAAACAAATAATCTTTTCTACTGGAAATAATATGTAAAAACAAATATCCAAGCATTATAAACCAAATAAATGCATTAATAACATTGTTGACCATGAAGAAAGTACAGTAGTATTGTTGTTATTTGTACAGCTTTTCAATTTCTCTTTCATTGTGAATGTAGGCTAATGACAATGACAAGGGCAATTAAATTTTGGATTATTCTGATATTGTAATAGGAACAGGAACCTGATTGGCAATGGGCACCAAAGTTTACATCAGACCTATCTGGGAACATTGACTTCATGCTGAAGATCAGTCTCGTATTACGATAGCCTCTAAAATTGCCATAATTATAGTAAAACCAGTATTCTGGCTGTGGGTCGCTTTAATGTCCATTTGTCATTTTAGAGTAATTTTCTTTTTCAGTTTTTATGCTTACACAAACGATTCTCCTAACGGGAGCATTATTTTATTCTGTCCACTATCGTTTGCTCCTCTCCAGATGAACCGTGGTTCCCAAAGTGGGGGTTTGAAATAAGTTTTTGTTTTAAATAAAAACAAAAATGATTGATTTTATTATCTTTCATAAAAAACATTGTTCATAGTTTGCATCCGTCCCACCATAGCGAAATGCTTACTAGATTTAATGGTTTTTGGCACCCCCAGAGCCACAAGCTTGACGTAGACTTTAATTCAGACTCTAATGAAATTTTAATGTCCTCTGAGGGGCAATTCTTTGTACAGCACAGGACATATAGTCACATTTAACCGCACATAAAATTAACTAAACAGTGATCTAATGTTGTCGAGTCATCTATAGCAGGCAATAGAATATCATCACAGTCCAGGCAGACAATGTATGTACATAGCATAACATGCCAACAATTGTTATAATAATTACATATAAAATTATACATAAGAGAGAATAGCATAGTGTATACAGTAAATAATAATATACAGCATCGGTTTTCACACTGTGGGTCGGTACCCACAGGTGGGTCACTGAGTGGGAGCCAAAAATATTTGGCGCACACATGTATAGTATTTGCTAAAATGGATAGGTTTTTGAAAATTATGTTACCAGTACATGGTGTTTGGTGGGTTTCTAAATAGATTAGTCCTCTCGAGGTGGTTGTTGGCACAAAAACGTTTGGGAGTATACTGTGCCTACCCTATGTACATCTGCCTTCTCATTCAGTCTAGTCAGGTATAGGTGGTACAGTGTAAATCACAGGCTGCATCTCTGGAGTACTGAGGAGAGAATGGGGGGGTGGGGGGGTCGTTTGATACAGTACCGAAAGGTATTTATGTCCCTCTGCTTCATATAGTGTTCCACTCAGGCTCAGATATTGACATCAGTCATGAGCAGAGATCTGACCTAATTCATGCGAGTGCATTTACAGGGCAACTGAGAACAAGCCGATATAGTATAGGCCTACGTCAGCATCCAAACAACAATATGGCTGACATTTCTCACAGCTCGGTAGGGATTCGGAAAATGCACATTCAGCCTGTGGTATGCTTAATTACGTTAACGTAGCATGGAAAACTTCCATCTTGACTTTTAGCTGAACATTTAGACACAGCTTATGGAAAGTTAAAATGTCTTCACTACGGATAGAAACTTGATTTTACTATAGGTTAGTTATTTTTCTGTAAGATATACAATAATTGATTAGTTTGTCCATATTACTAAATCGTAAAAAAATATATATATATTCTTAGCACAGCAATTATTCTGTTCTTAAATCTGGCAGCAGTGTAGGCATTTCTTGACAAGGCGCCAAGTTCATTATTGATGAAACGCTGATTGGTCTCTTTAAGTCTTAAGTGTTCCCATTGAGCTGTGACTGTTTCTCCTTTTATCTTTTGACAAGGGAATCCAGAGGTGTCCAGATTCTATAAAACATGCTCTATCAGGCGTGGAGAGAAGAGCAATGGGGCTCTGCAATATGTCCAAATGGCTACCTGCTCCAACACACCTGATTCAAATGAATGAATGGGTTGACATCAAGCTCTGCTTAGCCAGTCTGAGCCATTCATTGGAGTCAGGTGTGTTGGGAGCAGGGTAGTCTCAGCCTCTTCCCTCCATTAGCACTAAATCACATGAGTAACTCGTGCTGAACATCGGATACGTACCCTTGTAAGCTAGACTGTTCAAGTTCAGTTCATTTGCAAGGTATGGCAATAAAATGCTGTATTGCATACTCCCGATAGTGCAGTTAAAAAAAAAAACGGACTTTCTGGTGAGGAAGTCGATTTTCATTGGCTGCTAGCATTGTCACGCACACATTCCTTAATTATACTTATTTCAGTAGCAATGTTAGTTCTTTATTTACTACATTTAGTGAAAATGTTTATGTGCAAGTTGCACATAAACATTCTTGTGCATCACAGTCTGTTCTGTCCACCCACCCTTGAGTATTATTAAAAGCATGGCCTTTTTTACTTGAGCAGACCTCAGGTAGGAGTTGCTGCCATTCATGTTGCCTGTTTTCACAAGAATGGTCTTCACTGGCCATTATGTTCAAAATGTCAGACAAAATTTTCAGCTGACCTTATGTATGGGAGCTTGTGTGTGTGTGTTTGTTTGTGTGTGGAGGTCTGTGACCGTCGTGTGTGAATAAAGTCAATAGAGGAAGAGACAGTAACCAGCCACAACCTAGTGGTTTAAGATGTGTCTGAATTAGTCAAGGCTGTGTGTGTGTGTGTACATGCTCTTCTCTGTAGTGTTATTGCACCCTGTGGACCTCCCCATACTCTCTATTTAGGCTCTTTCACACACACAGCTTCCGGTCCCTTCCTGGACTGAGGCAGGGAGGCGTGTGATCCTAGTGTTCCAGAATATTCCGCTGATAAGAGCTGCTTGTCTTTAAATCTTCCGACACAAACATCGGAAAACAACAACAACACACCCTCTCTCATATGCACACAGGGGTTGTGATGAGACCCAATTCTAATACAATGTTCAGGTTTGCATTAGCTCACACCCAGGAACTGTAGGTATTTTATATTTCCCACAATGCCAAATTTCTCTGCGACAGACATATCTGGCAAGGAAATTAGGTCAGTTAAATCATTCAGTAGACGAACCAGCTATTCCTCTGTTCAATATGTGGACTACACCATTTAAAACACCCCACAGGGAATCCACATTTTATGGATTTCTATCTTCAGCAGAAAAGTAAAGCGGGAGATAGCGTTGTGGAGCCACAAGACGGCGAGTTTGACAGCAACGGATCCTCAACCCGCCGTGTTTATCTGATGCACGTGAAGCTAATGGAAGCTACAGCCACAGATGTGCCGGTGCGTGCCGGTGATATATATCTGCAGTATATTATCTTTTGTTATGATATACAGTCCTGTATGCAGTGTGCAATGTATACAAATCAATGTGATACAGTGCAGTATGTGCCAGTGCAGACGTACTGCACATGTTCTCATCTCCAAGTAAACAATAGCAGTAAGTCTGAGATATTCAGTCAAGTGTAAATTTCAGGGAAGCCTAATGTGATGCTGTGTCAATATATTGTATTTAAACGTGCTTAAAATAGGATTTTAGTGCTGTAGGTTTAGTGTAATGCAATGCCATTCGGTTATCAGTGAGTGAACTGCGCTGTGAGTACAATATATCTGATGGTTGACAGCCCCTGCCTCTTATATAAATTTGTTTTGAACTTTGACAGTCAGGCCAAAATAATTGACCAATCAGGGCTTCTTTTTCCTGATTAGTTTGGTGAATCTACTGTACCTTGCCTGTCAATCACATGAAGGCACACCAAGGTTTGGTCAATGGCACATTGCGATGGCAGACCGACGCTCAAAACCACAAAAGCAACAGGCATGATAGGGCAAAAAACAAAAGGTTCAAAGTAACAAAAAAAACCTTTACCGTAATCAAAATGGCAACTTACTGACTAGCTCAGCTACATGAGGAACAGCACGTTCAATAACCGACAAGGACTAAAGAGACACAAAGGTTTATATACACACAGACAAGGCAGACAATTGGTCAACAGCGACGAGGAACAGGTGCGACTCATGGACAGCATTAACCAGACACAGGTGGAATTAACGAGACTGGTCACACAGGTCAGAGAACACGGGCCTGACGCAAGGTAAACACTGAGCAAGACGAGACTAGACCAGGGCGGGGATCACGAGGCATTACAGTGAGTTTTTGGGTTGTTGATTTTCAAAATTGTGCATGTCGTTCTTTTCTGTAAATAAAATAAAACTCAAAACTCTGAAACCCACTCTACAGTAGCAAAATCAATATTCCATCCTGACTGCACTTGCATTCAAATTTGCCTTAAGCAAGACCCAGAGCAGAATTGGTGATAATTAAAATCGTCCCACTTTAAATAACGCTTCTCTAATTGCTGAGGGGCGGGGTGCTTCATTGAGCAGGACACTCCATCACTGCATCTACAAGTAGAAGAGGCTTGTAATTTGTTGGCTGATGCAAATGGATATCATCGGCAGTGCCGACTCAGCTTTGATGTACGTAACTCAGAATAGATCATCTGTTAGTGCGGTGGCTTGTATTGCAGAAGTGGTCGACTGCTGCAGAACAATTCCAGCTGCACGTGACGCGCGTCTTCCCACACACGAGACACACTGAGACACATTCCACATCTTACCTCTCGCAAATACATGAAATGCTCTCACATAATACTGCTATAATACTATAGGCAATTAATTACTGTGTTCAGATTAAGGTGATTAGTGATTGATTCAGTGGAACAAAAGAGAGTTAAAGTTGTATTTAGTTGAAATCTCTAGACTATACTGTAGGCAACATATCATACATAATCATGCTGCCGTTGGATATGAAATATTCTGTTTGGTTACTGTAGTTAAATAACTTAATCTACAATCTCCATATGGTTGTATTGACACTGGTCAAAGTCTTGTAGTTTGACAAGAGATACATTTGATCAAGGAAATACTTATAATATATAAGTATTTGAACAAATAGTGGATGCTGGATAAAGGTCTAAACAAAAAAAAGTTAATTAATTACAATGACAACGCAATTTATTTAATTCCAAAGGTCACTATGTGGAATTGATATTGACGTAGGGAATCTATACAGCCACTACTTTACATTATTACTTTAAGGGGAAATGTAACATTACAGAGCCTGTGTTCTGACAATTTATGCTGCCTTATCGTAGCGCATGCCCTATTGAAAATTGCTACATTACTTGTTTATTGTTCTCATTTCCAAGATTCCATAAAGTTTTAACTCTCACAGTATAATGTGATTATAAAAAGCTTCTTTTTGCACACGTAACTTTATGTCTACATACAGTACTCTGTCGGAAACTGGCAGGGAGAAATTACAAATATTCCTAAACAATCTTTTCGTTGTTGTTAATGGTGAGAATTTGTTAACATTATGAAAACAATTATGAAATATACAAATGTTAAATTACAACCTGGCAATGGTTCATGGTGGTCATGTTCTACAACACATAATGTGTTAAAAACATGCAATAACAGTACTAGCTAGAAATCCGGATTACAGTAGCAGAAATTTACGGGCGTTGCCTCAAGCAATGATGAAAATGACGCGATAACGGCTGTGCGCGTGAGCAGTTATGTCGAGGGAGCAGAATTCGACGGGCAGCATAGATGGTCAGAACATCGGTGCCACTAGCATACTGTGGTGATCATGCTGATGGAGAGTGGAGAGAAGCACAGGGCCATTCAACCTGGGCACAGTTTTACTGTGTGGTTTATCTGTTCACGTTCCGCTGGAGAAAATGAAACCATGCTGTGTTACAGTGTATATCGGAGTTTACTGTCAATTGTTTGTCTGCTTCACAGACATAGCACAGAAGAAAGGCATTAGCCTAGTAGCATGCAACATGGAAGGAGACATATTGATAATTGATAGACCCAAGGGGAATGAAAACTAAGCACAAACTGTGATGTCGGTGTGAGGATTGTGTGGCCAATGCCGACATGATGCATTTTATCCGTAGTCCCCTCTTTTTTCTTCTCTCTGCTCTGTTCCCCCGCCCCCAGTCCGCACCCGGGTAAACGTCAGTGAAAGATGTGTGGCTGTGTTGCCTAAAGGGAGGCCTCGTAAATAACAGGTGCCGAGAGATAGTGTACGGTGCGCAATATGGGACATATGGATGCATAGGAGGGGAGACTGATAAATGATCAGGCAAGGGGGAGGATGACTCCAGCACCCATGCTGACATGTATTCATGCATGTATTTACTTTAGTGAAGATTAGAGAGCTTAAATATCCATGCTGTGGTTGTCATGGATCACATTAAACTGCATGGTGCCACCAATGGTTGGGTACACAGTTTGTTAGGTTACGTTCAGCAGGAAAACACATGGGCAGGGATTAGCACAGACTGCAACATCAGACAGACAAAAGCGGTGTTTGTAATCTGTATTTATTATATTTAACAATATGGAGTGCAATACAACACCATTTTAGGAAAAGTCAAAGACTGGGGGACTTCAACATATTTTTAAAACATAGCTATGTACAAATTGAAAAAACCTCCACAGGTAAAATTCACCCTGTGACGGTCCTATTGCTGCCAGTGACATATAAATGTAGGCTATCCTACAAACATCCATGGAACTACCTGCACCTTTCCATCACTATCTCTCCCGTCAGCTATTCGGCCTCTTTTATATACACACACACACACACACACACCATGCATGTAAATATCAGACTAAATATCTGACTAACGCCCCACGTCGCCCTATGTCACGTGACAACATACCCTTGCTCTCTAAATACCTGCAGCATGCAGGCCTATGTAACACCTGGCTGCTTGCATGGTCTACATCCTCCCAATATCTTTCAATTGAACCTAGAAGTGTTCTCTTTGACGTTCCAAACAGCATATCAGTGATTATGAGTCAAATAAGTGATTAGGGCAATGTAAAACAACATTCTGGAACAATGTGTAAAATACAATATGGGGCTTTAACAACATATTTAAGTGATATATTGTTAACATGACATATTGTCGCTCGCTATCTCTGTGTGTGTGATTTATGATATTTGAAGATGACACTATTTGTGCTCAGGCTACATTTACTGATACCTTGAACACCAATAAAGTCAATATAACCTGCATACTATTGCAATGACAAATGTAAGTGAAATCTCCAAGCCATGCGCAATGTGGTGCGATGATATTTGTCTGCTTTACAATAGTGGTGGCGATGCAAATCCTCTTCCAGAATGGATTTCCCTTCAGCCCGCTTGTGCTCAGCAGCTTGTTCACTGTCACCCTTATGTCGACATTCCTAAGCCACCAGTCCTGTCGCTCGTGCTGAGAAATACAATTCTGACTTAAATGAAAAATGGTTGCATGTTTCATATGAGAGACAGACAGACAGACAGGGAGAGGGAAAGAGAGAGAGAGACAGACAGACAGAGGGAGAAAGACACTTAAAGAGACTTGCCTAATGTAAGCAGCAGAGAAACAGAAATCCATACTAAGCCACATGGGCATCGCGCTCCTCCCACATTTGTGTGTCCCGTGTTTGTGTTTGTGTTTGTGCGTGTTCCGCAGGTCGTTCCGTGCGTGCGTGCGTGTAAATGAAGCATGGAGGGTGGATTGGAGGAACTGGGAGATTAGCGGTGATGTCTTGGGAAGCGGCACAGCGCTGCATTTTCTTTTTTTTTCTCCTTCGTCTAATCCTCTGGGGTTGATGATTCAGGTCCATTAAGCCTGCACTGGCAGCCTTGTAAATTACTCATGACTCGCTCTAATTGTTTACTTCACTTGGGCCTCGAACGGTTCCTCGATGCACGACACAGCGTACACGCAGGCAGGCACATTATACTATAGCATGCTACACTATACAGTATGTCAACATTACGCATGCAGACAGACCAAAAGGAAAGTGTGTAGCTTTTTAAACATGCAGGCAAAAAATTACTATTGACATTATTGACGGCCTTGCAAGCATTCACGATTAAGTCAAGTTAAGACTTTGCCCCCTAGATACTGTCGGCATCATATTTGGTAGATTGATGTCTCCGGCTCTGAAAAAGTGTTACAATGCTGTGTGACATTGGCAGCTTTGACGTGCGTTAGTTGACAATGATTTCAGACTAACACAGTCCGTTATGTTGCAGTTAAGCCTGCAAGAAGGTCTCTGCCACGCTAGTTGCTTGCTATTTAATGACACTATAAACTCTTGTTATACAGTAGTTAGCACCACTGATTGGCGAAACACATTAGCCACCATTCGCATAAACCGCATTTAGCAGATGCTTCTGTCAATTTTTCACTAGCTGAATAGGTCATACACCAGTCATTGTAAGCAAATAACATTATGTTATAATAATATTCTCATATAAACAATCCACAAAATATTAGCTACATTTAGCTAATTAACAACCTAAAGAAAATACAGTAGGAGTTAATCATCTTTTTTCTTAATACCTAATCATATTTGTGTGTGTGTTTGAGAGAAACATTTTCACATTGTGTTTATCTTAAGTCTTCAAGTAGATTATGTTCTTTGTACTTTTTTTTACCTGTGTTGTTGGGTGTTTGTCTCTTTACAGACTGGTGCGAACTGTGTGTGAGTTCATGTTGACATAAAGATCATTCAAGCCTGGCCAATTAGCACATAGAATTAGCATCAGTGTTTTCGGCTTAGGAGGCTGAGTGTCTGTGAAGCAAATACTGTCTGTACGTGTTACAATGCTTTATAAGCGGTGGGGTAGATTTCTTCTGCTCCCATAAATCCACCAGAACAATTGGCCTCTGAAGCTTGTGACAACCAAATGGCTGTGGTGTTGTAAAGCTTGTCATGTAGTGCTGCAGTTTCCAGCCAGGCTTGTGCTTAAATCTATGCAGGGCAGCTTTCAGTGTGATTTTACGCTTTGTTGCGTTTCAGTTGAACCGAAGTGCCGCTGAAGTCAACGACTTTTGTAATGACAGAGAGCAGTTGGGTTGTAGATTAAAGAGTGTCACTCGGCATGGCTTATAACAACCGAGTATTTATTTATGATCTGCCATGCCCACCAGAAGTAATGAACGAAGGTAAAATAGACTCGCGGTATTTCATGGATCCAGGCTATTCAGATACATGAGTAATTGTACAGTATTTTTAAAATATCACATTCACCATTAACCACCATTCACTCTTTCATATCTGTAAACCTATTTTCAGCATGCACAATGATGGAATTGGCTTAAACACAATCAGGTTTTTGCACTCAGCTGTTGCGTGTAAAATGGATGGGCCGGATTCTCATGAGAGTGCATTGTTTTCCGGGAGCCATCATCAGCAACCGTTTACCTGTTTGTACCTTTTTCCATTATGCCTTGCCATATTTCTCATTATTTTCCCCGGTACTGTTTGTTCTGCTTGCAAGCTCCCACAGCCTCATCAAACAAATCTCACAATCGGCACTTTTTTCTTTTCGAGCGCAGCATTAGAACTACTGTGATACTATGGGCCCTATAGTGTCTAGTTTCAGACCGACGCAGGTGTCATTTTCACATTTGTTTAAAGAGCAAATGCAGTTGCGCCAATTTGAGCGAATGTGGGTGTGTTGGTCTAGGAGGCGTGGTCTAACCCCATTGCTGGCGCATTGCTATCTTGAGGCAGCGGAAAGTGATGTTACAGCTTTAATTGGGCCTGAAAAGTTGAACTTTCTAACATTTTCAATGTTATTTCAAACACGGCCCAAACCCAACGTACCTGGTGAAATATATGAGAAATAAAGACCGACACGACCCAAAATCGTTGAGTCCCGATGGGTACCGACAGGTACCGACGGGTTCGGGCTGATATCTCAAGCTCTGAGACGTGCAGGAGCACACACATGCCAAGGAATACCAATTATAATAGTACAATGCGTGTAGTCTACATCAACATATTTTAGTGATATTGGTGGACTCTTTCTTAGATGGTCTGCTGCAACGCAAAGCTGCCGGTATAATAGCAATATGCCCATGGTGCCCAAGCGCACTTGGATTTTTAAAAGGAATGGGAGATGGCACTCTGCTTGGTTCATTGTGTGTTACACCTGAAACACACCTATGAATAATGAGTACAACCACTTTGAACCATGCACCTGGCGCTGTTCGCCGTTGAAATAGCAAGTGGATTTGGACACGCCCCGAATGCAGTTGGCGCCTTGAGCTCAGATCATTAAAATAGGGCTCCTTGCCTCCGACAACCAGTGTTTGTATTAACTGTTCCTTTCGCCGTATCATTAGCTTCTGCCCGGATCTGTGTGTTCTAGACGCTCATTCTGCTTTGCTAGTTTCCCGTGGAGTCACAGTCACATTTCTCGGCCCAGCGCACACTGTGAAAGAGCCCATTGAGACGTATGAATCAAAGTCATATAGCCAGTAAGCAAATCAGGTGAGGCAGAGGGAAATCTGTTTGAATTACTCCAGGTCCAACAGAAGAAGCAGTTGTTCTGTGTTTTTATCGTAGAAAATATTGAGTTTGATAGTTGTAGAGAAGATTTTATAATCAAATAAAATGCTTCCCAGAGCAATATCAATCCTTCTTGACATTATGCTGGAGCAATTCATCTCTAAAATATATCAGATTATGTGTGATTATATCTGACACACACAGCGATGCATGTGTGCAATGATTAATATAGGCAGCCAGAAATATACTTTTTTCCTTTTTCTTCTACAGTATTTTTTTTTTCTTACTATGATTCCTAAGCATGTCAACCAAAACACATATACACTTTTAGCACTACTAAATTACAAATGTATAAAATATAAGTTCCAGAAGTGGCCTACAAAAGTATGGGCTAGAGATTTGCTGTGTGCACGTTTTCTAGATTATGGTCAGAAGGGACGGGGTCTTGTCTGAAAAG
>JAODUK010033999.1:10000-22092 GCA_027564635.1 Typhlichthys eigenmanni | reverse complement strand
CTGATAACGACCCATTCATTAGAATCAGGTGTGTTGGAGCAGGGAGACATCTAAAACATGCAGGGCTGCGGCTCTCCGGGACCAGGGTTCCCTACCCCTGCTTTAAGGTATATTCAGTCATTCTTGCTAACTTCAAATGAAAACAGTATCGATCTGCGGTCCTCCACAGCGGTGTCTCACACATTGAAATGCATTGTGAAGCAAAGCTTAGTGCTACGGCTTTGTTGATACGAGCGGTGTTCGCCACTTTTTTTATGTTGCTATATATGGAGAGTTGTGTAGAAGTATATGATCATTTCTTCAACACGCACAGAAAACAGTAAGACAGAGACAGTAGGAGATAGTTGGTGAATTTGACAAAAAGTGTATTATCTTACATTTAGCTAGCAATGGCTGACTGTAACTTTAATTAAACAAGCACAGGTCTACATTTAAATATTTGGGTAACTGGTAGTGTTACACCTAGGTCCGGGGGTGTTTCCAGGCTCCCTCTCCGCCGGCGCGCTGCCACGTCAGTTCACTAACCACCGCCCAAGGCGTCGTGGCAGCCATTCCCCTCCCTGTTTCTGCACCTGTTTTGAGTTGGCTCAACACCCACGAGTATTTAGGGTTTGTTTGGTTGTTTCTTTTCTCGTGGGTTATTGTATGTGTTGCTTTCAGTTCAAGATTAAAACCACTGTTTCGTTTATCAGGCTTCCTTGTCGTCGCTAAACGTTACAGGTAGGGGTTTAGGGATCCAGTAGAAGTAGAGAGAGAGAGGAAAGAAAGAAAGAAAGAAAGAAAGAAAGAAAGAGAGAAAAATTAGGTGAAATGAACAAAATGAAATGATAGAGAAATACAATTGTGAGGGATGTTCGCCATTTTGTATATGTTCCTATTTAGCTGACTATAACTTTAAGACTGGACAAAAAAAAAACATCAGAGAGGGAGAAAGACATGGGCCCTCATTAATCAATCTAACATAGAAACCAACACGAATCCGAGCACAGAAATCATCTTACAACAGGGTTCCCGTGTGATTACTGTGAACGGTCGGGAGATATCGGGCACAAATTCGGCAGCGGAAATACAGTAGAGGTATTGTCTTTTGCGCCGTGCCCTTAAATCTGCTGTGTTTAGAGGCCTTAGAGTTTTTGGCATGAACGTGTGTAAATTGTCCAAGAATGGGAACTTCTCTGACGGCTCAGACAAGCGGCAGATAAACATGCTCACCGCCTGTGTCCTGTCTTGTTCATTGTTCATTGTTAAAACTAGTTTTCTTGGTAGCTTATAGGCTATACTATTATATGGTTGTGAAGTTTATTTACTTATTCATTTTAATTATGTTTCAGATCAATCAGAGCCAGGTATCAGTAGTGTTAACTTTAAAAAATTTTAAAGCAAAACATGAAATGTGTATCACATAAATAAAATGTTTAACGTTATGCATTCATTTTCTGTTTACCGTAAGGTTTTGAATAGCCTACTTGTCTACAGTATAAGTATACATTTTAGAAGCAATGAATAAGGCACTGTTTCTTTATTAAAGCGGAGTCCCCAGTTGCAAGTCAAGTCGTTTTTTGTTATATAGCCTTTAATCACATTTCAGCCTCATAGGGCTTTACAAGCCCAAATTTCACATGGAAATAAAGAACACCCCTTTAATCTGCTAATCTTGACCAGACCCAATTCCTGCAGACATGTAGGTACTGAGCCTATATGTCTCTAGACATAGGTTCTGTCTGCATCAGACATCAAATGATGCCGTTAGAACCTCTACTGTACTACAGTATATTAAGCTATAGTGTGCAGAATCAAAATTATGTTGCTAGCTTTCTCTGGCATCACTGTACCGCGCTGTTCCCTTTGCTGGTCCTAGACTGGCCGTACAAAATATTATATTTTGCCATATTTGGATTCCTACAATTTGATGCCAGTCACAATATATGGTCTAAAAACAACTCTCTGATGAATCTCCACAAGATTTAGCCTACTTACAGTATGAGCTGACTCGAAAATGAGTTGAGATACAGGGTGAGATTTGATCGTAGCCCACGTTGAATGCAGGGCTTTGCGTGGAAACGACGCACGTAGGCACAGATGTTTGTCATTGGCACGTTTCATTAAAGCCAATGTGTGTCTCAAATGGTTGTAATGGGAGAAATCAGCATTGTGTTTTGAGCCTGACACAATTACATGACATTTAACACACACACACACACACATACAGTATGTTTCTTTCTGGTTCATTTCTGCTCTAAGTTTAGCAGGCGACCCACAGAGAACTCTGCAGTCTAACACTGTTCCTGCTGTTGTATCGCCCCCAGTATTTCTGTGTGTGTGTGTGTGTGTGTGTGTGCACGCATGTGTGTCTAGGGTACTTTTAAAAGGGCTACAGGCAACAGAGAGCCTGCAGCGTACGGAAGCGTGTAAAAAATATGTTAAAAAAACATTCAAATTATAGGTTTGATCGTGACGTCCGTGCTTCAATGAAGGAGGCAGACGGAAAAATACTATAAAGTTCCTTATGCAAAGTAGAAGGAGATGAGCAGCAACTCAGGCCGTTTCGTCTATTAAGTGGTGTAGAGAGTCTCAGGCGTTTGAGCGTACGTCTGCAGTGTCACATGTCCTCTGCAATGCCAGCGGACGGTTGAAGGTGAGATGAGCGAGGGAGGCCGTTATAAATCCGTTTATTCCTCCGCCGCTGTCCTCTGTCCGTCTCTCTCGCTGTCATATCCGCTGATGTCAGTCTGCCCCCCCCTCCCCCTTCTCAATGCAACTCTCCGCCTCTGCCGTTTACCCTTTACTCCCTTTTTTCCACTGCTCTTTCCCGCCAACGCGCTGTTGTCCCACAATGCATCTGTGCCGCCCTGTCGGGTCTAGGCCCACTGAGCCCACGTTTCACGCCGGGGTGCTGTCTCGCCACTCCGCACCACCGCTGCAGTCGATCTCGTTCGGTGTGCGTGCACGCGTGCACGAGCGTCAATATTAACTCATATCCCACACCAGAACAAATGATTGTAAATGGTTTAGTACACTGTTAACACAGATGTTAATGCTAACTAGAATAAATGTTTCTCCGTCCAATTCCTTCCTTCCTTCCTTCCTTCCTTCCTTCCTTCCTTCCTTCCTTCTGTCCTTCCTTCCTTCCTTTCTTGTCCTACTACTGTAGCTACGCTCTCTCTCTCACTAAAGAAATGAAGAAAAACAAACATCCACAAAGTCATTCATAATATGGCCTAATTTCCGCCAGGGGATTAATACGATTCAGTATAATCTAATCTTATCTAAATGACGGGGTTTAAATAGCTACTGCTCACACAACATGACACAGATTGGGGACTCCATTTGCTACAGAGTAAATAATAGAAAGTATGCTCCAGGGATATAAAGCATGTATGTGACTTAGAATGTTATTGTGGATGAACGTGTGCATGTGAAGAACAGAAATATCCTTTAAGTGAACATGAATCACTTGTTGAAATACTGGGAGGAGATATTTGCTTTTGAGTGAATAGACAATTAGTCAACAAGTAATATAAAAATGCACAATCACTATATACAGCTTGTATGTTCAACATGTTTGGATCTAGCTATTACGAGCAGACTACCGTTCTGCTCTGCTTACTTTGATTAGCGCTATGTGTGCTTGTAGGTGATTTTAATATTCATGTTGACAGAACGATTTTATGTTGCTACTCGATAAAAGTCTGCAAATGTTATATTCAAAACAACCTGACAGCTGTTTCCTGAATGCCAGTCAATCAGCATCCAGGTGCGTAGTTCAGATGGTGCACACAGAAATGAAGTGCCTGCGTTTGGGAAATCTTCCCCACACGGTTCTTGTTCTGATCAGCACCTGTGTTTAAAAATCATCATCAAACATTTGTTGTTCTGACTAGCTGAAGGGGGTCCAATCATCTGTTAACAATTTGAGTGACACCAGTTGGCACCGCCTCTAAGACAAACACATTTGAATGAGAGAGTTCATCTTGGCCTTCGTCACAATGAATAAAGCCACGCTGTCTTCACAGTTAAACCCTGCCACAGACAAGCGGAAACCCCACAACACCCTCACACCACATCCCAGCCATGCGGGGTGTAATGATGGGGCTGGGGAGGGGGGGGTATAGGTGTGGGAGAAAGCTAAATATAGCCAGAGGGAATGCGTTAGAGAGGGAGACAGAGGTGAGACAAAGAGAGAAGAGATAAAATAGGAAGTGATTTGTTTAATAGGCAGTGGGACGTGTTTGTGTGGGTCACAAGAAATATTGATATGTTTTAATGTTTCATTAATTTGAAAGAATTTATCCTTATTAATTATGTTGTCAACCGACCATGTGGCTCTCTTCCTCATCTCATCCTCTCTCTCTCTCTCTCTCTCTCTCTCTCTCTCTCTCTCTATTCCTCTCTCCCTCTCTCCTGTGAGAGAGATCCTTCTAGTTCCTGTAAGTATCATTCCCTTGAAAAGGCTGTTTTCTGTCCTAGTGATTAAAATTAAAATTTAAATCTCCTCTATTGGCGTGACCGGGGGGATTTTTCCACAATGGAACATGTTAGAGGACAGGTTAAGAGGACTGGTTAAGACACTTAGCCAATCTTTACGCTCTTGTCCTCTCTTCTGTAATGGTCCACGCGTGCCCCTGCCCCTCCCCAACCCTCTGTGTGTTCACCGTGTAAAGCCACACACAGACACTTAATAACCCACATCAGACCCACCGCTCAATCTCAACAATTGTTGTTGTTTTTTTGTATACAGTAGTTGCAATCATGGTACATAATTGCGAGATGACGTCTATATTAAATAATTGCATACAGAATTGTACGTGGATATAAGATGTGTAACTGCGTTTGTTGGATACATGTTTATGTTTGATGACGACAGTCATTGCAAATAATGGTTCACTTTATTCCCATGACTTTAAAGGCTTTAGGGAGTTCCAGAAAAAGGCGATCTAGAAAACATGATGGAATTGACCTTTCCCAAGCCCCACCCCTTTTGCATGTCCTCCAATAACAATTGAGCATTTTTTTGAACTGACGGAATCTGTTTCGCTTTAATAGCTTTCTATGGTGTTTTGTCCTACCTAGTTACAGTAACTAGGTAGGACAAGTGAAAGGGGCGGGGCTTGGGAAAGGCCAACTGAGTCCTCACATTCGGTTCCAGATTATTTCTTTACCCTATGATCATCTCTTGTATTCAGTAGAACCACACAAATGAAGACGCACAACCCCATCTACACACACACACACACACACACACGCACACACACACGTGTACTGTAGATGGCCTCTCTTCCCTATGTGTGCTGCCGTGACAGATCTCCTCTGTGCCTGCCAAAGCTTTTTAACCACAACAATATCAAAGCGGCTGTAAAACTCACCTTTGAACCTATATTATAATTCTGAGGGGGAGGATGCAATAGCAGAAGTGAGAGACATTACTGACAGAGAACGAGAGAGAGAGAGAGAGAGAGAGAGAGAGAGAGAGAGAGAGAGAGAGAGAGAGAGAGAGAGAGAGAGAGAGAGAGAGATGTGGAGTTGGCCTTTTCATCAGTTTATGTTTGGGATTCATAGTATCAATAAACACAGAGCTGTCTGTGTAAAATGAAAATAAATGCAGGGAACTGTAGTGGAATGGTCCATCTGTATGGTTTATATCTCTAATAATGTTGCTATATTATCAGCATATAGCAGAAGTTTTGACTGGAGAGAAGACTTTTATATAACCAAAGTGCGGATTTCATCCCATTTGTGAACTATAGGTATATACTGCGCTACTACTGTATATAAATTCAGGTCCTTTTGTTTTCAACTGGCCTCACTTGAAGCAAAAACACCTGGGGGACATAAATCCACTCTGTGCTTATTTTCACTACTGTATAATTCAAAGCGGTTCCATCCAGATAGTAAGGGGCAGTGTATCTGGCTGTTTGAAGGCTGGGTGGATGCAACAGAGGGTCTCGTCAACACAGGCTGTCACGTGCATGTACACTTTGTCCAAATCAGTTCAATTAGCGCTTATATGTACAAAATCCAATTCTGGTTTTAAAATAAAACATGCAAGGACACTAGGTTTTAGAGCAAGAACGTAATGTTCAGCTCCCCCAGGTAAGACACGTAGTTCTACTGAATGCCTGATATGAAATGAAATGAGAGATTCACCTCACCTTGTCCTGAGTCAGCTTCAGTAGCCTTGGCTCAATTATATTGGTATTCATAAGCCAAGCTATTCAGAGGTAGTGAAAGTATGTTCAACTGAAAAGGGATTATAGTACAAAGGTGGAGCAAGAGAAGATAAAGTAGAAATGGCTCTGGTGGGATTTGAACCAAGGTTAGCAAGGGCATTAAACACAGTAATGGTGATGGGGATATTTAACAACCAACAACTGAATCAACTGCTACAGAGGATAAAGGATTCATCACCAGACACATTTTGGTAAAAAATGAAGGCACTTTACTTTGAAAGTGCTGACATAATGGATCCCAATAATTAAATTGGGGGCCTTTAGCAGAAATAGGGCAAACACTTTTCCAGTTTTGATATGTGTTTAACATGTCACTTAGACAAAGTTCTCTAAATACATTGTTTAAAATAAGACAATTAAATGTGGCCCTGGATGTGACATAATCTTTGCATTGGTAAAATAAATCACCTCTGACCTCTCCTCCCACTCGCTGTTGGAGGAGAGTTAGACCACTGAAACATAATGCTCATCTTAAAGGGAGAAAGGTCTGTCCAATATAACAATAGAATGGTATGTGGCCTTTAAAGTTTGGTGTGTGGTAGAGTATATGAGATCCATTGGTCACAGATTAAAGGTACTGTATAGTCAGCTAGGTATAGTTAGCTATTGCCAGCTAATTGTAAGCTAATAAGGAGAATATTTCTTAAAGGACCCTTTCCATGAAAACCAAGTATTTCTAGTTGTTTTTGGAATTAGCAATGTCGATGTGACACGGAGAAGTAGTAAGCCTTTCAAAGTGGACTGTTAACTTCCTGGTCTGTATTGGCTAAAAAAGGGAGAGGGTCGGGGAAACAGGCGAATGAGGGAAACGTGCATATGTTGCGTAATTACTGCACAGTTTGTTTGGTAAGTCCCCTATCAGGATATGGCCAGCAACAACGAACAACATTCTGCCTCCCATATCCCTCCCGCATCCCTCCCTTTTACTGTAGTCTGGACGGTGATTAATTAATGCACAATATTAACACCTTAAAAACACATCTGAAAATAAACCATATGTTGTTCAAAACTCATATGTTCAAAACGCGTTTAAGTACTAGTAGTAAAGCATTCGTAGCCTCATGTCAACACAGATATGTGGAAGTTGAGGCGGGGTGGGCAGTGGCTTGTTAAATTTAAAGCAACAGTAACAGAAATCTGACCGTTTTTTTCGAGAGTTGTGGCTGTGATCGTGCTATTCCACATAATTTATATGGTATTTTCACCTAAGCTGGTCAACTACATTGCTTTGAGAAGTCAAGGAACTGTGCCAACTTTAAATATCTCCTCGCATTTTGCTAGTTTAGTAGCTAGTCACTACTAGCTCTGTGTGCGTGTTGAAAAAAGAATTTGATACTTCTACACAGACCTGGCTCCGTAAATAGCAACATAAACAAAATGGTGAACACCGCTTACATCAACGAACCCGTAGAACTACGCTTTGCTTCACAATGTGTTTCAACGTGTGGAGCGGCGCCGCAAAGTGATATTGTTTTGATTTGAGCCCAGAGTTAGCAAGCGTTGATCGAGAATGACAAACCCTGCCTTTAACCCCTTGGCTGTCATTGCATAATGCATCAACACCTTATGAATTGTTGATGTATGGCTCATCTGAACATACATACGTACGTACGTACATACATACAGTATATACTGTACATGCACTGGTTACAATTTCACACTTCGCCAGGTGCCTCCTACCCCTCCTCCTCTGCAAACCCCACATTCTATCGTTTCTCCTCTCGTCTCCTCTCTCCATCTGACAGTTGGTTGCAACAGCAGCCAGAATACACACTGCAGAGGTGCGAGCTATTCTTCCTGTCTCGCTGTGACTGCATAAACACACACACACACACACGTGATGCCTCAAAAACATAAGCGTGCTATACTGAAACACAACACTAACCCAATTCAAGAGAGCGCACATAGACAAATGCGCACCCACATACACACACACACACACCCACGCAGACACGCACACACACACACACACACACACACACACACACACAAACACACGTACACACACACACAGACACATCTTTCACTCTTAACACAAACACAAAGCAGCACTATAGCACTAGCATAAGAGCAGCAGGGCAGCACATGTTCTTTTTTTGGGGGGGTGGGGGGGGGGGGGGTTGTTTGTTTCAGTCTGCACTGAGGCATGCTGGGATGCAGAGTATTGTCAGCGGCAAACAGGCCATAATATTATGCTTGAGCTGTCTCAGCGGACTAAATGACACCTTCCTCCTGAGCCAGGAACTGAGACGTCTGTCTCTTCTCAGGCTTTCAAATGTGCGCTCTCTCTCGTGCACACCTTCATGTTGAGCTCCTTCTATACCTTGTTCTATACAATGTTGCCAAAGCATAGCAAACAAAACAAAGCAACGAAAAACAAAATGCAGTCTGCCCAACCATTTGGATTATATTGTTAACATAACAAATACATACAATTTGGACAGTGTACAAAACATAGCATGAACATCCGTGTAACATAACTGTTAGGTCCAATTTGGACAGTATAACATGAACATCAGTGTAAAGGCGGTAACATTGCGGCCCCTTAGCCTACGTTACCCCCCTTAGCCAGTTACAAAATATCGGAGGTGCCGTTGCGACTCCGTCAAGTATAAACTAGGCTTGACATAACTGTTACATAACCCACATCCCATATTAGTAGCTATTATCCCCCAAACTACTTATGTGTTTGTGTGTTTGTGTCTGCGTGCGTGTGTGCGTGTGTGTGTATGTGCGCGCGTGTGCATGCTTGTGTGTGTGTTGTGTGTACTTCTAAAGGTCACTTATTGTCGCTCAAGTTGTGCAACACGTATTTGGCAGCGAGACATGTCTTCTCACATTGTCCTAGTAGTATTTTTAATTTTGAGAACTCATTTAGTTCTTCGAAGCCCATAATTTCAGATTGTAATTTCATTATAGTAATAAATTCTTACTTCACTAAATACTTTGCATTCAAGGAGGAAGTGAAACTCCTCTTTCTCCTTCTCTCCCTCTCTTCCTCTCTCTCTCTCTCTCTCTCTCTCTCTCTCTCTCTCTCTCTCTCTCTCATCTCACTTTCATGTATTTCTTTCACTCCCTATTATTGATCTTTGACTAATCTCTGCTCCTTCTTTTCCTCCCTCAGCTCTCCCTCGATCCGAGCTGAATACTTAAAATGAATGCATCTTGGAGATGCCCTAAAAATATCTGCTACAACTATCTGCTTTACACACACGCACGCACACACACACACACAGTTCTAACAACTTAGAGCCGTAGCCACTGGCGTTTTCATGTTTTATAACCTGATAAAAGTATGAATAAAAACACCTTGTGTTCACCTAGTTATATCACCTAGTTATTTTTGCACTCGCTGTGCGAAACTGCCAACGTCACGAGTATGATTGAAATACAGTCAAGATGCATGTGCAAACATAGGCAGTGCCCGGAACAGTCTGGAATCAGCTGAGCTGCTCTATCTGCTAAAGCTAGACTACATTTGCCTGATAAATCCCGTCAGCGGAAGCGCGTATATATTGCAGTGTAAGAAGTTTTGCGCTGTATTACAGCGAGGTTTGCAGGACGAGTTCCCATGCAGTCTGGAGGCACTTTCAGAAAAGGACAACTAGCATGATTGGTGGGTCAACTACAAGCTCAGCCTTTAGTGGACTAACAGGGTCTTTGGTGAGCAGGTGAAGCAATGAGTTCAGAGTTCAGTTCAGTGAATACGTAGCTTGCTTACACACGCACGCACACGCGCGGTCAAGCGCACACATACGCACGCACGCACGCACACAGGCACACACATGCACACACGCACGCACGCACTCACACACACACACAAGCACACACACACACATTAAAAGCCTATTAATCGGTTAAACTGTATACAGATGAGTACTGCCGTAAGTGCAGCTGAGCCAACGCAAACTTTACCAGTAACCATGGTGACTGAACTCGATGGCAGGGCCACTCATGCTGTGTAGAAGGGATATGATTATTATGTACCTGTACGAAACAACTTGAATCTCCATCTCACATGAGTGTAAATCGGTTTAAATCATTCTGAGGTAAACATCACTTAGCGGGATGTGCACGAAGGGGGGGGGGGGACCTTGGGTGCTCAAGCACCTGCCCTTTTAACCAAATTAATCAAATGTGCACCCCTCTCAAAATACATTTTATAAGTTATAATAGGCTATTATGGTTAATAAAACAAAATGCCTATTAGATTGAAATCAACATGAAAACATACTCAGTATAAACAGTAGAAAACACGCAACTTAAAAAAAAATCTGAGAATTTGTCCTTTCTTGCAGTCACGCTTTTATTGGCTTCAACGCGTTGCTATGGTTCCTATGAAGCGCTACAGTACAGACAGGCAGCGCAACAGCTGTGACTCCCGCAAGCTTGCTTGCTAGTAATTGCAGTGGGGCATACCAGCGTTTTATATGCTCATAGAACCACTTCAAATGTGTCGTCAGGCAGGGGATGTGTTGGTAAGTAAGCTACACAACAACGTTTGTTAGATTTCCACCGCAAAATAACTTTTTTTAACAATCGCTACTAGCGATTCGCTAGGACGCATAATTCACGAGTCCATCAAAACGCTTCACTCAGCCAGCACAACAGTTGTAATTATGGACCTTTCGCAAGAATGTGATTGAAAGGCAATCTGACTAAACAGAAGGCCGAAATGTTGTGCCGCAGTTGTGCATCAGATAAACAAAAGCCATGCAGAAAAACATGGTACGCTACAGTAAACTATGCTATGGATTTGGATATCAGCAAAATCATGGGACAGCCAAACACATTTGTTATAAAATAATATAATTACTATAGGCCTACTGTGTAAGAGTTGTCTATCATAACCGCAAGAATGTAATTTAATAGCTGTAGCCTACCTGGTAGCCTACTCTCCCTCAGCTGTCCGGCCAAACAAATATACGTTTGCTGACTGAATCGTTTCCCATACATATTTACAGTATACACAGTGTATGCATTTCATGAAATGAACTGTTGTGTCTAGCTGTTGCTCTAGGTGTTGACTCAGTATTGAATAATGTTGTTTACAGTGTTCACCAGGGCGATAGTGATAAGAATATAGTTAATATTAACAAGTGTAATACTGGAATTACTTAAAACGTGTTCCTGTGTGATAGATGCCTTTTTGTACATTTTGAGGACCTTCCCCAGTTGAACACTGCGCAGGCCTGCAGTTAGTACACCTTTAATGGGAGCTGCGTGAGCAGAGAAAACAACGCCAACCCTTTCATGCGCACCTGCGCACATCTCTGAGATATTAACTGTGCCACATCACCTGAGCTCTCTTCTCATTAAGCTAAAGAGGCCAGCGCTACATCACAGACGCTTCACGGCCCTGTCCTCCCTCCCTCACAGTAATTCAGCATACGGCATAAACACGCCATTAGTGTTTGTTCCATTTGTCTGGGCCAAGCAATCAATGTGGCATGGGGTCACTCCCCTACAATAGACCCCAAAGAGAGAGAGAGAGAGAGAGAGAGAGAGAGGGAGGGGGAGAGAGAGAGAGAGAGAGAGAGAGAGAGAGAGAGAGAGAGAGAGAGAGAGAGAGAGAGCGAGCGAGAGCAAGAGATAGTGAGAGAGAAAAACCCAGAGAGTGACCCTTTGTACCACACGAATCAAAAACATTAGAAACTCACTTCTAATACAAATTCTAAAATCAACTCAATATGAATACTATCATAAATGGCTTGTCAAAATTAAAGAGATAAACAAACTCCAATGCTACCGAAGCATTAAAAAATAATACAAGATCCAAGTCCGATATCTCCTTAAAGTCAAAGATCCCAAAGCAAGGCGAATACTAACGAAGTGATCATAGACTGGCTATAGAGACAGGCAGAC
>JAODUK010033999.1:2500-5000 GCA_027564635.1 Typhlichthys eigenmanni | reverse complement strand
CTGCAAGGCCAAATGCAACGGGCTCGTTACCAGCATCACTGAACTCCGTCCAATGACAAAATGTATGTGTGTGATTCCGTTTATGCACCTTGTCGCAAGAGATAATTGGTCGGCCAGGCGCCACTGTATCATGAACAAGGGGCCAGCTATACTGTCTACATCAGTGCGTGTCATGTTCACAGGCATGTATTGGAATGTCACTAGGTTTAATATCTCACCTCAATTTTCTCCTAGCAAAATAAAAACTGTAAAAATATAGAAAGAAACTAAACACATTTAGTATATACATTTGTATCGTATATAGTTAATATCATGTTTTATTATATTTATCTTAAATGAAATGTGCATACATGTTTAATGGAATTCATGGTTGTTTATATACAGTATTTATGTTATGTTATTAAAGGTATAAAGCATTTCCAAGGGCCGTGGCTCAAAAGGCTTGTAAACCCTTCATTTTAGTTGGAGCTAGCTAGTCTGTGAATAGCTTTGAATAGCAGACCCATACTATTAGCTGGCTGTGGCCCTACTGTAACATGAAGCATCACACCTGCAGTCGTGTACACGGGCACAGATGCTTTCCCTCAGGATTTAATTGCTAGGAGAGAGAATTTGCTTTTACTAGGGGTGTATAATCCACGGTTCGGTTCATACCGCAGTTTTTGAGCAACAGTTCGGTTCATATCGCGGATTGTGAGCAAAAGTTCGGTTCATATCGCGGTTTTATTAAAAACATTTCCCTTGAGCGGGAATTTGTTCTGGCCTTTATTACATAAATTCTGTAGACTAGTCTTAATTTATTTTTTCTATACTTTCTGCCACTAGATGTCACACTAAGCGCCATCTTCTCATGCTATGTCCACACGTACAATGCTGAATTGTAAAACTAGGGCTTTTCTAATTAGTTTTTTATTTTTATTACTTCCACACCGGCACGTAAAAAAGCAAAATGATGTCCACACAGAAACGCAAAAATTCACTGTAAACTTGTCAAGAGCATGCCAAGCCAGCAGCCGGCGATGTAATACTAACCTTTGAAGTCATTTTAGCCAATCAGAAGCCTGACTACTGGTTCTGAAATGTTGTCAGTAACCTCCATAGTGCACTCTGACCCTCTGCTCTTATTATAGTTGGAGCAGAGGTTCAACCTCCCCCCCCCCCAGTATATTATTATATATCATGTTATATTATTATATTATTAAATGCCATAATCAATCAAATTAAGAAATATAGGAGAAAATAGGTGATCTGTATGGTTTATGGATAGAATATTATGTATTAGGCACTTGAACAATTAAGTGACTTCAAAGGAAGAAATGTACAAGTCATTTGTTTTGCGTGGTTGCTATTGTGCTGTCCTAGTCCACATCGTTCTGCAGATCAGCATACTGCGATGTTTCAAAGCCCTCACCTCAGCACACGGCCGTCTCTTGCCAATAAATGTCTATTAAGCCTGTTTGACTTTGCTAATACAAATCAGTCTTCTGCAGGGCAGCTAGTGCCGTACTGTAGCCCGCTGAACAAGTGGCCTAACAGCCCAGTGATGTGGCTGAGAGCAAATACATTAACACATGCAAATCACAACATACCCAGTGGCAATATTATGGTGGCAGGGCCAGCTGATGATGATGATGATGATGATGATGATGATGGTGATATTAAAGATTGCTATGGTGCTAAAGACACTATCATTGCAGTGTAATGCAAATGAAGTAGCCAATGGCAACAGTGAGGGTGTTATTATTAATAATGGTGGCGATAATAGTGGTTATGGAGATGATATGCCATAAGATGACTAATGATAAAGATGATACCGACAATGTCGATGATGACGAAGATGATGATGATGATGATGATGAGGATGATGAGGATGATGATGATGATGATGATGATATCAATGGCGATTAAGTCGAATGGTGCTTGTTAAGCAGTAGATAAAGGGCTATGTGTTGCCTTAAGTCTAACAAGACTTATGTTATATATATTTGAATATTTGTGTATTTGTTTATATATATACTGTATATACATACTTACACAGTATATCTACTATTTAAACAGTTCTGACCAAGTGATTTGATGGAACAAGAGGCATTCCATGAGTGCCAATATTTCAGTCTAAAGCAGTGGGACTTTTAGCTATTTATGCATCACTCTACGTTACCAGTGTTCTTCTACTAAATGTTACTAATTAGAAAAAAATAATAAATCTGATAAGCTGCTCAAGTGACTCAACAGATTTTACTTCACTGGCTGCATGAGAAATGGAAACAGGCAGATGTAGACGACTACATGATAGAAACGTGGACGTATTGGATACAAAGTAGCTGACCTGCGGTAACGTATGTTACATGCTAGCATGATGTTTACGTTTTGCAGTTGGTAACAGTCCAGCCACGTAGTGGCCGACACAGAACCAGAGACTGTTGATAGAAATTCAGAACTATGGTTGCGGGACTATTTGTGTTGGCGGAGCCAAATGAATCATTAAACAAACAAATCA
>JAODUK010033988.1:5011-22093 GCA_027564635.1 Typhlichthys eigenmanni | reverse complement strand
TGTGTGTGTGTGTGTGTGTGTGTGTGTGTGTGTATATGTGTGTGTGCACTAACTGTTTATAGCTGAAACCTTTCACATCATCAACCTTCAGATAAGCCATCTCTCTGATGTTACATTTGGAGGAGAGATGCAGGAGAAGGATGATGTCACTAATCAGGGAATATTGGAGAATACCTTTTGACGTGGATATTTAATTTATAGCACATTTCCCAAAAGTGATACCACATTGTAAACTATGACCGGTGTTATGAGGTAGTGTGCATCTGCATTAGCACATATGGAGAATTAAAATTGATGCAGTAACCGGACTCTTCGGGCTTTGTACTAACCAACACCCCTTCCAATTAATTTTATGAGGTGCCTGAAAAGGTAACACTATAGCGTTGACTGTATAATCTACACATTTTTTAGTATCTATGGATTACAGCCTTGGGCATCAAGTGATGGTGATAGTTCAAAAATCACTTCAAAAATATATTCTTACATATAAATCATTGTGAAATAATAGTGTGTTGGTAATGCATGTTGGTGTCAATGGCAATGAAGGAAGGAATATGATACCTACAACTACACACAAACAAAGAAAACACACAGCTGCATTAAAATAGTCCACATTTAAACAGAAGGTAGCCTGAAAATATTAAGATTTTCCATTTAGGCTTTTGAATAAACATAGCAGGTATTTAGGAGCAACCCGTGTAGCAGGTCAGACAACTCATAGGCTACCCTGCCTAAATCTACAGGAGGCTACAGATAGGAGGGCTACATGTGAGTGATGTGAAAGTCTGGAGCGCTGCTGCTGTAAATGGCCATGGTCTCCTTGCCCTTGTGTTCCAAGTTCCATCTTCATTTTAAACAGCAATCACAATGATTGAAAGATTGATTAAGAGGACAATTGTTACAGAACGTGTACAGTAGAAACTATATACGTTTTGTCCTTTTGAAGGTTTGAGCAAGAAGGACAGCGAGAGAGAGAGAGAGAGAGAGAGAGAGAGAGAGAGAGAGAGAGAGAGAGAGAGAGAGAGAGAGAGAGAGAGAGAGAGAACTTGGATCCAGATGGGTGGTTATGATTTGGGCAAATATTAGATGATTTATGCCCCTCTCAGTAAAGTACCCAGAGCTATGAGATCATGACATTACGCCTGTTGGGGACACACAAGCGGAGACCTGTACTTGTGGCCCTAAACATAAACAAAACCCAATGACACATTCACCAAATGCTAAATGTATTTTGAACAGTCATGTTTAATTATTAGTGGCTGTGACAACTAAAAGTGAGTCCGTACTCCATTCACATGCTCCATAGGAGGGAAGTGAACCATGCTGTGACAGTGTGGCAGTTATGGAGTGGTAGAGTGACACCTCACCAGTTCAGTGCATGACCAATGTGAGAACATAATTTGTTATTGCAGCTTTGTTAGGTGTACCTACAGTATATGACATTGTGCAGCTTGGAAAACATCAAGTGTGAGACAGGTGACACACGGAACCATCGATCCATACACACTAGCCATGTTTAGACAAATACAATATAAATCTACAGTACGCTACAACACTATGAATCATTCAAGCTCTGCGATGGTGTTGGTTTAGCTGTGTAAACTCTGTCACTGTCATGCTGAAACACTTAAGCACTCAGCATGCTTGTCACTGTCAATGTTTTTGTCTTGCCACGTGCTACAGCATCCTTTATCAAAGACCGGGCATTGCTAACACCTTAATGGTTTTAACATGGATGGGAAATGTGTAGGTGATGAGTGTGGGTGAGACGCAGAGCAATAGGCCCCTGGTCTAGAGGGTGACCACCTTCCATGGATAGACATCTCTCTAATCATCGACACCCTGTGGTTGAAAACGGGGCTGCGGCACACATTCATTAACCCAGCAATCAATCCAGGATGAAAACAAACACACATTAGACTGCCACTTCATGTGACTAACTACCCTTTTACATCGACCCTGAATGTTAGCGCTGCTGCGGTAAACTGCATGTGTATTCTGGTAAAAGCATACTCTGCCCAATTGATTCCATAAATCCACCTTTCAGATCTTTGGCAACTAAAATAATATCCTACAGGCACAGTAAACATAATCGCTGCAATATCACACTGTATCAATTGTTAGGATCTGTAAGGCATGTCTATTTACAGTAGGTCTAATTATGTATAAGGATTGTTTACCATATTGTCCAGTTCTGGGTAACTGACCTGTTGTATTTTATTATACAGGATATAGTAATTGCAATGTTCTGTTCCTTCCCATTTTTTATATAGTCTACTGTAGGATATTTATTCTAATGCAATTTCACAGATCAATGAAATTGGCTACCAGAGATTCAGCTAATTTTGACAAACTTCTTGGTGCTAAATATCAAATGACAGAGTAAAACATTAAATCAAAGACTAATCACATTTTTTAAAAAACACCTCTGGGGACTGGGGACTAAAAGTGTTTTTATGGCCAATAATATGACAAACTTTTAATCCAAGGAAAAACATGTAACATTAATTTGGATGTGAATCTCTATGTTATCAATAAAACATACGTCTGTTATCAAATAGTCTCTGCATTCTATCACAGCAATCATATGATTCAGAGCTCATAGCTTAACGAGTCAACTTTGTCATATATAAAAACATTGTCTACATGTGATATAAGGTAGGTATGTTGCTATTCGTAGGCTATAATACTTTTTAAGGTGCTGAAAGCGCTATTGTAGGGGACCCGCCTCCGCCACAACCAATATGAAGTATCCACCTGGATGATGCCATGGCAGACGTTTGTGATTCTAACCATAGCCATGCATTGTTTGTGGAGCAGATTAAGTATAAAAGCATACACTATGTATTGTCTTAGCAGTCTTGTATGTGGGAGTATTAAATTGGCTGATTGTGGCATACCAAAGTTGTACTTCCTTAAATGGCAAACAAGAGAGAAACAGACGTGTGCTTTTCTGCAAGGCTCTGATTAAGACCAGATTGGTCTGCTTGTGGTTAGTTCTGACCCACAGCCAGTTCCCACTGAGGGATAGGACTGTTTACTCTCTGTCATCCCTGTAAGCATTTTTTATATTACCCACTCTTCAGTGGCTCACGTCACTGCTGCTTCAGCGGAAATTAAATGGAAATGATCTCATTGACAAATTAGGGCTGAGTTGATTACGGTTGATTATGTTTTGTGGTCTTTGATAGGCTAACATTTTGACAAAATAATTTTTAAAAACATGCACAGAGAAATCAACACTTCAAGCTATATATCATATAAAAATGTTAATGATTAGTGTTACACAGTAATTATCTAACTTAGTTAGATATTTTATCAAGTAAAACTAGTTGAAATAAATTTCACACTAGGTGGCAGTAATGCACCCGAATCATAAGTCTATGAACTGAACGTAAAGAACAGAACTACTGTCTCGCTTATTATGCGTACTTTAACGTCATCACTATAAGACGAGCAGAACAGTGGCATGAGGATTGTGTTTTGTGACCTTCTATTTTATATATTAACTAACGGTAAGCTATTTTCATCGCAATGATATATAGCTTGTTAGGCTAGTGCATTTGTGCGATTTTGGGGAATGCGCATTAAATCCGCTGTTGGCTGTCGTGGCGGCTGTTGCAATTTAGTCATTTGTTTCTACTGTAGGCTACGTTAATCGTGTGCCTTTAATCACTTCTGTTTTGCGTTAATGCATTGATAATGTATATAATGTAAGGAGTAAATATTTAATGTTTGAGGTTGGTAACTTAACACAGGCACATTTAACTGACTACCACTGCTTAATTTATTTGTTCTGTATTCTTCAGTAGACGACAGAATGTCGGTAAAGCAGGCTTCAGTTCATGCCAAATGGATAATCGGCAGAGTAATTGGGACAAAGATGCGAAAGACTGCCAAAGTTAGAGTCACAAGGATGGTCCTGGACTCTTACTTGCTCAAAGTAAGTTTAAGCCAGATACATGGGATGGGATAATGCATTTTGAGACCGTGGGTGTTTTTTTTTTCCTTCTTTTTATATTAGGTCAGTGGGTGTGTCAAGTGTTTATGAGTTGGGCTGAATGGGTACATCTTTGTAAAAGCATTGTTGTTTTTGAAGTTAATGTGTATTAATTTTGACTTGTTTCTCTGTTTCCTATTAGTACTACAACAAAAGGAAGACTTACTTTGCTCACGATGCCTTACAGCAATGTACAGTTGGAGATGTAGTCCTTCTCAAGGCACTGCCTGAACCCAGGTCTAAACATGTGAAGCATGAACTGGTTGAAGTAGTTTATAAAGTAGGTAGGGTTATTGATCCATTTACAGGAAAGAAAGTTGAAGGTACATCATTTCTGGAGCCACTGACCGATCTTGCACTTGACTCGGAGGATGAAAGGACATTATCAGAAAAAATACAGGAGATGAATATCACAGGCACATCTTCCCTTAATGTGCCAGCACAAACACCATGACCTTCATGTTACCAAACGCCATTAGTTTTTTATCTCATATTTGTTTGTAAAATACCATTGTTGGTTATGATGTAAATAGGAGTGTATGCATACAGTATAATTTACTAGTGATTGTTTTGTTTTCCCATCCTCTTGGTATATTCAACTCAAAACACATTGATTTGCAATAAAATTAACAAACAACTTGGGTACTGTCAACAAACTTATAAATAACATGAATTAGTATTTTCAAAGCAAACGTGGAACACATTTTTCAACGATTTGTCAATTTACACATTTTGATATTGAAAACGTATTATTTATTAAGCATACATAATATGGGCCGATTTAACATTTTCTGACTTACCAGTGCGCTTAGTATGATCGTGGATCATGGGTCCTGAATACCAGATGAAAAGGCGAAGTGTAACAATGTTAAAGTCCTACATTAACACCAGCTGACAGTAGTGCGGTCTATAATGCCGTCTCGGACAGTATACTGCAGCTTTCGTCAAGCAAGCACCAACTAAACTCCATTCAGGGAAAAGATGGCGACCCGAGTCCTTCAAAGTGTGGGCAACGGCCTGAAACAGACAAGGAATGGGTTCCAAGCAAATGGACATGTCACTATTACCACAAGGTTAGACAAGTCCATCATTGGCTGCAATTACTTAATTATCTGGGTCACCTAGATATTTAGTAAGTCCAGTGCTAGCTTTTAGCTAACGCTACTAGCCAGGCAGGCTAGCTAGCTAGCTAGCTAGTAAATTAGTTGTGGGCTAGAAACTTTCTAACTTTATTTCCCTGCCAATTACAACAATTTGTATGGCAATATTAAAATTAGTCTATGTCACTTGCAAACCTGAAGTTGAAAGCTAAATCAGTCCTATACCGTATTCACAATCGTTCATCAAACATTCAAGTTCAAGGTCAAAATACATTACTACCGGTAGCAACTCAGCATTATCTGTTGGTGATATAGCACAGTAATAAGAAACATGTCCTGAATAGCCAAATAACCAAAGCATGTATGTTGTATGTATGTATGTATAGTATTTCTTTTATTTTTTACTGTGTTCAAAATAGTTTTCCAACAATCAAAACATTTAACTAGTGTTTTGGTTCAATGCAAAATACATGTTATGCAACAAAAGTAAGTCTCACACAAGGACTAAATTATTATACTTAATAAAGTGAAAGCATGTTAGCTTTAAAACAAACGAAACAAACAAAACATCACTCTTAAGTAGTTGTTTAGCTAACCCCAATCACAAGGCTACTACAACAGCTCCTAGCCTCAAGCAATGGCAAGCAATTTAGGTAGTGCATAGTACTAATTTGCATCAGTTCATATACCTTCTGTAGAGAAACTGCAGAATAGCTATCTGTATGTTGTGTGGTAGATATATATGTATTTTATGTTCTATCTGTAGGAACCTTTCAGCCTCCAACAACAGGAACCGGGAAGATAGCTGGTTCAAGTCTTTATTTGTTAGAAAGGTTGACCCCAGAAAGGATGCTCACTCTCACTTGCTGGCCAAGAAGGAAGACAACAACCTCTATAAAATACAGTGTATGTATTAAATATAACCACACATCCATGCCATGAGTTATGTGTTTGAGTGGACAAATATGGTGATTAAATATACTCATAAAAACTAGGCCACTGTCAGAAAGAAACAGTTGTGTATAGTCTTAGTTAAGGACACAGGCATCACCTATTTTACAGTGGGCCTTACCTACTATGATCTGTGGTAGAAGACTACCATGTTTTCATGGTGTTTTTCAACAGGATTAAGGTAAATTAAAATATGTAAATCCTTTTTCCCCCAGGGCACTAATGTACATTTGGCCTTTCTTTTATAGTCCACAGTGTGAAGCCTGAGTGCCTTGATGCCTATAACAAACTTTGGTAAGTGATTAAAATGTTCACACTGCATCTGCACTAACCAGTTAAAAGAAGATTTATTAAGCGCTGCAGGTTTTGACCCCGTGTGTGTTTGCATCCTAAGTGAGGAAGTGTTACCTTCCTTTCACGCTGACCCTGAGTATCCCTGTGAGCTAGTGGGCACCTGGAACACATGGTATGGCGAACAAGATCAGGCAGGTAAGACCAGGCTTCCGTATGGCTGACATACACATTATTACTGACCATCTCTATGTGAGAACTACTTTGATTCAAACCATTACAGTACAATTGTACCATAATCTTCCTCTAATTGTATCTTAGTTCACCTGTGGAGATATCGGGGAGGATACCCAGCTCTCACCGAAGTCATGAATAAACTCAGACAGAATAAGGTATTAGATAACCCGATTGCTGATGTTTGTGAGCGACGCAAGATACCTTTACAGAAATCCCAACCTGCTTCAACTCATTTCCGGGAGTCATCGCCGTCCGTCCGTCCACTACATCCAACCCCACATTCCTCCCACCCCACATTCCTCCCACTCCGCTCTCTCTCACCATCTCTCTTACCGCTCTCGCTCGCTTTTCCTGGAGATTGTATGCTAATTCATAGCAACAAATATTTTACATAAATTAATGAATGCAATGCTTCACTCTACGTACTGTATGATACCACACACATTTATGATAGAAATACATTTGATGAAAGCAGGCAAAGTACACATTTAGTCTGTCATGATAGGTGGTATTGTGTCAGAGAACAAAGAAGATTGGAGGCTAAACCCAAAGTGCTTAATAATGTATCATACCATTTACTACATGTACTAGTGGGCTGCACTGAGCTAACTCAGGACTTGAAACTGATAGCTGTGATTGCTGTAGGAGTTCACTGACTACAGGAATGAGCGGGGAAAAATGCTGATTTCTCGCCGGAACCAGCTGCTTCTTGAGTTCAGCTTCTGGAACGAGCCTGTTCCCCGTCCAGGGCCCAACATATACGAGCTGCGTTCATACCAACTCCGGGTAAATTAAAGCTCTATATCTAAGTCTGTGTTGAAGCTGCATAGGATAACTGACTTCATTACCAAGCCGCAAGACATGACTACGTGCTGTTGTATACTTTATTTGTGACCCCTTGACCTGTTACCTAACCTAAATGCAGGCTAACAATGAATGATTTGTCTTACTATATCTTGCTGCTCAACTGATGGTTCACATCTCTACCTTATTGTCATTTGCAGCCAGGGACGATGATTGAGTGGGGAAATTACTGGTAAGACACTATGCTGTCGTAACCATTGTTTGCTAGTAGTCTTTGGGTTACGTACATTAATACAAAAAATTTCAGATACAGAGCCTCCTTTTGTCAAGTGTCATTGAAAACAAATACTTTATTATTCCTTTTTAACAGATTTTAGAATATGAATGAGTGAACATACCTATTGGCTGCACTTTTGAAGCATTGACTTTTGAGCATGAGTGCATGATTATAATTGTAATAAATTGGCATAATTCAACTAAATGTAAATGACGATACAATGATTACTGAAATATTTGAGATATAAATGATGTAAATTGCATTGTCTAAAGATTGTAAAAAAAAATAGTTTTCAACATTGGGAAATAGATGAAGGGTATTAGTAATGGTCATATCAAAGAAAAGTGTCCAATAAAGTACATTGACTAATTTAAATAACATGAACCAAATAAAAAAATATGTATAGATTTTTTCTTTTATTCTTTCTTCAAGCTATTGAGGTGTTGCGTATGTGTTGTAGGGCTCGGGCCATTGAGTTTCGGCAGCAGAACCATGAAGCTGTGGGAGGTTTTTTCTCTCAGATTGGAAGCCTCTACATGGTTCACCACCTGTGGGGTAAGCAACTTTACATTAGTTTCATAGTTTGCAACTACTGCGAGTGTAAATATACCTGACCGCATAAATTGGAGTTAAACAGGCTTATTGATTTTGCTTAGTATAACAAGTTATGGTTCTCCATCTCAGCCTACAAAGATCTTCAATCAAGAGAAGACACCAGAAATGCAGCATGGCAGCGTGAAGGCTGGGATGAGGTGGTTTATTATACAGGTAAGACAAGCTTTCCTGCTTCTGTTGGTCTTTTGGCTTCATGATTAGTTTCAAATTGTGTATGTTCTTTGGCCAGTTCCCCTAATTCAGCACATGGATTCAAGAATAATGATTCCCATGAAGAGCTCACCCTTGCAGTAACTTGCTGATGCCCCGGCGAATTCTAACAAGAGCTGCGACTGCAGTGGTCTATAAATTAACTTTCGGACTGGCCACTTCCAGGATGTTCAGCTTTAAGACACCATTTGGTTTTTTTCCACACCATTTTTTTTTCTTCTTCTGGATAATGTGCAAATTATCACCAACAAAATATAATTGTTACAGAAAGTTTGTACTCATCTGTACATTTGTAAATCTGTAGCATTTTATGCTTTTGTCATAACTATCTCGATCATAAAAATGGACAGCTCAGGAAGTGTGAAGGCTATCTGATTTGTGATGATGTAGAAGGCTTTTCGGAACATCTGGAAGCAGTTGCACACTGTTCCTTTTACCAAGATTGACACTGGCAGTTGGATTTATAATAACGTGTATGTCTAAACTTATTGTGAGAGTAAATTGTGCTGCATATTATTTCTCAGATTGTTTTAGTCCCAGTGTATTAGCATTGCTAACAAATACTTATAACTTCTACTTCCAGGTAGTGATTGATTTGGAGCAGACTTTTAGGATATGAATGTGTTTAAGCTTATGGTCAGTTTTACTCAAGGGGGCATGCTGCTTACTTATGAAATTTCTTCTATAATTGGTATTGGTAAAAGTTTTCAAAAAATTAGTATAGTCTTTTTCTGGTATCTGGAGTCTTGATGTCCTAAACATTCTTGCCTAGACATTGTTTTGTCAATTGTTATTACACGCAGGGTAAATAAAGTATTCCTACGTTCAGGGGGACATTTTTTAAATTATTCTGAAGGAGGGATTTTCAAAGTCTATAAAACTGTCTTCATCTCATGGATGTTTGCTGACTAATCTCAAACATCTGAGGGAGTTGATGCGTAGGGCTCCTACCAAATCATGCATTTCATAAGACTTCATCAAAACGAATTGCTGTCGGTAAACTTAAACTTGCTTGTCAGTGTGTGCTTTAACATAAAAATGTTTGGGATTTGTGTAACTGTTTGATTGTAGATGTTCATAGTGGGCCTAAGGCCATGCACTGAACATGTCAATCTTATGTTAAGTTTCTTTAACTTGACCGGATAGAGACAATGTGGTAAACATAAAGTGAAGTGCTTTAAGATAAAATGTACATATTAAATTAAAAATATGAAAAAGTGAAGTATTTTGCTTAGCTGAAATGTATGTTTTTATATAGATTAATAAGTTCCATGGTTTTCTACAGTTTTAGACACTACTTTTGAGGTTTAACATTAACATTCAGTTTAAATTACATAACTATCATAACAAGTTTGCAGCTCCTGTTGGGAGTATTTATTGCATAAAAAAAGAATTACATATTTTCATCAAACTAAGACAAAGTGGCTGCTAACAGAATAATTTATTTTTTTACCAAACATTTAGAAGCTTTGTCTTTTCAGCTTGTCCCCAAAGGCAGCAGGAGCCAAGCAACCAAAATAGCAGCAAGCTAGAAATATGCAGTTTCTCTAAACAACATATATATCGTAAATATTTTATTTTGTTAAAGCTGGCTTACTATATATTTTGTAAATTTCAGGCAAAACAATGAGAATGATCAAGTATAATTATTTGGACTTATTGTGGTATTGTTAACTTCTATTTCGTTTTTCTGTAAAATTCAGAAAATAAATATCCCACCCCTGACAATTATAAAACTTAATTATTTTATTTTTAAAGACAATCTGATAAGGCTGCAAAACTTTATATTGCTTTGAAAATAAAACATTGAATAATTAGCTTTTGTTCTATGAAAGCCATTATTAGTAACAAAATGGTATGGTAATGTCAACAATCACACAAATTATGTTCATAGTAATAGAAAACACAATAAAGTCACTCTTAATCACAACCACATTTCCAGTGCAGTCTACCAATATTATGCAACTGGCCTAATTAATCCAAATTTCCTGGTGAGCAATGTCCAATTGTTGCAGCAACGCATTATGAACTATTTTCATTGCTTTTCCCTCATTGGACCTGTTGCACTGCTCCCAAAAACATATTAGTAGATGGTAGCAACACAGTATTCTTTTTTTAATATGTATTTTTTTTATGTTTGCTTCACCCTTATAGTGCATTCACATGGATGTGTAACATACATGCACATTTTATTTCCAAAACTATAAGTTTACAGCCAATGTAATTTACTTATATAATATAGAATATTTTGTTTTTTTGGTTAAAATCCATTTTTTATCAATTGTATTCCACTGTGTTCATAATTCCTGTTCACTAAAACCTTTGTTCTGTCAAGACCACCACCAGGGGGCAACACTGTTTGTCATTCATGTAAATACATCAGGTAAAGGGCACAATACGAACTTACACACTTGAGAAGAAAAACACATTTTTTAAAAATATTTGTGTGTATACTATACACAAAATCAATGTAAAAAATGTGTTTATTTCAAGTTGAGCAAATACAATACACACCATATATTGTGTATTGTATTTGCTCAACTTTTCACAGAAGGTATTGGTTTCATTTTGAGGTATTCTTATACCTTATAGCCTTTAAGGTACTGCAAATATAGTCCCGCAGACAAGCCAAAGCTTCCCATCACAGATTTACAAGCACCCAAATTATACCCATCATAACCAGCTTCCAAATGTGTTTATAGAGAAGAAAAAAGGCACTTTATACTTCAGTAAAATTACATGTTTAGAAAGTATTCATGAAATTGACCTTTTCATTTTCTTTATACAAGAACAATGAGAAATATGAACGCAAAAGTACAAAGACTATTTTTTATGAGCTAGCAAACAATACAAAGTATATGCCAAATGTAAAGCAATTACATGCAGTGTATTAGTAAATATAGTGCATTATCATAATCACATGGATGTGCAAGATGTTGGAATGCCTATTCAATTGTGACATGCATAGTGTAACATTGTTTTTGCACCGTATTTCATAATGAAATGGGCATAGAAAGTTTGCATAAATGGGAAATTTACAAGTAGAAGCTTTAGTGTGTGTGTGTGTGTGACCCTCTCAAACACAGCAAGGGATGTCACATCTTTGTAAAGACACCAATATAGAATTTTTTGCATACATTGTAATTATATTAAAGCATTATTTGCTCAAAAGATAAACTAACATATGTATGTGGATGACATACACAATAGGTGCACTTTTAAACTGCTGGCTTATCAAAAACACCATGATGCCAAATATAGCTCTTTCATCCTATTAGAGTGTAAAGTGCTAAATGGTTTTGTTTACATTTTATATAAGTGTGATTTGTTCATTAGTTTCTTTTTCATTCAGTATAGACATCAAATAGAACCGTAATTTTGAGATCATGTACATTGCAAGGGTTCAGAAAACATAAACCAGTGTGAAAGAATCCATAGTCTACCATGAGACAGGCTTGTTTCGGTATACAATAGGTAAATGCCAGCTCTTTTCAATAGAGTGTTATGGTTGCGTTTGCAGGAAAATAAAGTGACCAAAACGCAGACACTGCAGTGGTTTTATGTAGAAAGGCAAACGTACTTTTCTGTCTATGGAAGTTCAGAGTGCTGTACACAGACAGACACTGTTGAAGGTGTTTGGCCATAACTACTGCTTCAGATGTGGCAAAAAAGGTGTTATTGAATTTAGTGTTTAACCATCAAAGACGAGATTAATTGTTAGGAAGAAATTATGAAATGTGATTACCACAAAACAAAAAAAAAGAAGCAATTTTAACATTTAAATGTTGTTGCTCTGACTTGGATTAAATATAGGATACTGTATAACAACATTTCATAGCATACACAATGAGCTAATTTGTCCTACTCTAGTTTTAGCACGTCTGAAGAACATTGGCAAAGACCATTTCAGTGTTCAAGAAATGTGATTTAAGTTAATGTTCTGTTTGGCTAAGGATACAGCTCAGCTAAACCTGTGTACTGTAGTTACCACCCCCCCACCCCCCACTGCTAAATATACACAACTACAACAGATAAATAATTTCATTCACATTTAAAATCCCTCTCTTGGTCCATTGTGTTTCATATTTCATCACTCAGTATTGGAAAAAAGTCTTTGCTTGTCTCAATGTGTGAAGATTTGGTCTGGTTCAGATGCGCTGGTTCAGTCCACCAGCAACATTTAGCCCTGTTTCTAACTATCCACCACCTGCACCGCAGAGTACGCAGGTGTAGATGCCTGTCGCGAGAAGAAGGAAGCAGCTCTTTTCGGCTTCAGACGTTTAATTTCTTTACCTGCAAAAGAACAAATCATCAAACTGTATCATGCACATTTACTGTTTCACATTGAATACCCACAAGGTAAGAATGAAGAGGGCGGGCGCGTCTCTGTCATGTTCCGGCTCCGTCACAGAGCTCTTTTCAATGCAAGTGAACCACCAGGAGCGTCCCAGAAGCGGCTCTCCGTTCAGCTTCGCTACAATTCTACTTTTTGACAATGACACTTCTGGGACGCTTCTGAAAGCGAGCAACTGCCAATCAGAACTCATAATTTCGGTTTTGTTTGTTGCTATGGAAACTCAGCGAAAACACAACAGGACGCTCTGCTTCTGACGCGCTGCCGGTGGGGCAGGATGCAGTGCAGTCTGCAGATGATGGGGCAAGAACGGAACGGAGACGCGTCTGGTGGAAAACAGGCGTAAAGGAGCCAACGGTGGACCTGTGTATGCAGGATCCATTAGTGTCCATGCTCTGATGAATGCCACTAGGCTTGAGCACTACTATGTTTTGCTAAACATGGCTAGACAGAAGAACTGGTCAAACTGAGCTTGATGTACATTGTCCGGAAAAACCGCGTGCTACAATTCATGTTTAGCTACACCTTTGTTTCCCCTACAATGGCACCTGTGAAAAAGGATCGATACTAGATTTGAACAACACAGACTAATCAATTTGCCACAAAATAAATCAAACGTTTGGCATATGTTGACGTCCCCGTTGGGAAGAGGAGAACTACGCTAGCTACTCACCATTGTCAACGTAGCTGATGGTGTTGAGTGAATGGACCCTGCTGCACACCACGCTGCTCTGCCTGTGTAGTCTGCCCCGCTGGCCGCCCCGCCCTTCCTTGCTGGCTCCGCCCCGTCCGGCAGGCTGTTGAGACACGCCAGTCTCCCCATCGGCGTCAGCTGCCACCGCGCATTCACCCGCACTCCTCAGCTCCACACAGAACTCTATTAAGCCACTCATCAGCTCCGCCTGGTGGACAGGAAGGGTGGTCGCGAGTTAGGCCACGAGGGCAGCGTTCGGCTGGGTCCATGGGCAAAGTACATTAAGATGAGGCATCGAAGTGTCATTCATTTGCACGGCTTGAGTGGTTCCATTACAGATTAACACTGGACAGACTATTTTGCAGTACTTCTTATTTACCTCGCTGGGAGAGAAAATGTAAATATGAGCTACTGTCCTTAACACAGTTAATAACACCAATACTAGCAGTGTGGCGCATTTGTGTTGTGATGAATATTATGCAAATGCTTGACCATTAGAACCTTGATCAACCACATGTGCAGTACATCCAGGCCTAGAATATAAAGATTCCCAGTTTATTATTTCCACTGGTGTCATTACTTGTTTGGAGTAGATCTTCAGCAGCTTGTTGACTGGAGTGCCAGCTTCATCCCCATCAAACTCCAGCCAGAGGATATGAGAGTCCCCCACCTCCTCGGGGTAGCTGTGGTCCCAGGACAGCTCAGTGAAGCGCAGGCCGAGGAGCACATGCTGCAGGGGCGCGGGAGAACGATGTGAGCAGACGGACTAGCCAGCAACTAAACCACTGGCACGACGGGCTAGCCTGCAACTAAACCACTGGCATGGCTGTGCCCAGCGTAAACGCAACAAGAAGCTAACGGTATTTGGTGGTCGATAAAATCATTAGCTTTAACCTTTAAAAGAGTAATAATAGAAATATATCTCTATATAGGTCGTGTACGAGTAATGCATACTGAACATTTGTAATTCTTCTGTGGAAGACTAACAGGGAGGGGACAGTGTTTAACAAATCGCCGTTGCTACAACTGTTCTAGGAACAGTGAAGATCGCCTCATCTTGCTCCGTCATCGATTTTGAACACGCCCTAGACTTCAACGTTATCCCACTTGGCCACACTGATTGGTCCGCCAGCAGGGCGGCTGTGAAAACATAATGCGAATAGGGTTTCCAGACTATAATATCAGTGGAAAATAATAAAAAAAAGAAAAAAAAAAAAGGAGCTGAGAGTACTAGTCGGGCGGAGCCAGGCAACGTCAAGTCTGCCTTCCTGTTAGTGGGGGAGGGGGCTGCGTAGGAATTCAAAGCTGCTCTCGTGTGTTTCCCCAGCTAGAATGTGGAGCTTGACCCTTTACAAATCTCCTAAAGCTAGTCACATTGTACAACTTTTAGAACAGAGCGGGGAAAGAAAACTAGCAGCTGTGAAGCTAAAGCAGCTGTATGGCTGTACTGGTAGCATAAACAGTAGCATTTGACATAAGCGCCGCTTGCCTTCTCTTTGACGTCCATCACATAGACTCCCTCCAGGCTGATTCCAACATGGACGGTTTTGCGGCCTCCTCTTTGGAGGATTCCCTGGATGGGCTTGTCAATCTCCCCATAGAAGAAAGCACACCTGTTCACACAATTGTATTCATTAAAACACCTACAGTGTAGATACAGACTGAATCATCGTCTGCTTTGCGTGTGTAATGTCAACCGGCCCAGTAAGGGCGTCTATGGGTCGGATATGTTTTTAAGTCTCCACCCAGGAAAGCTTCCCCGCCCCCCCCATTTTTTTGCAAGATGTCATTACAGGGCATGAGGAACAGACAACACTAACATGCATGATATGGGCTGGCCCGCCCATTCTCTGTAAATTTGTGCTGAGCCGTTTCCAATTATATGAATGGGGCCATTTTGACATTACATCCATTGTAATGGAATTGTAGCTAGCAAACGGGAATGTCTGCTACCCGTAGTAAGGCAGTGTGTGGCACATGGTGAGGTACTGGCGCAGGAGGCATGGAGGCTCCGGGGAGGTGCCAGACATGGTGCTGATCTTCCTGTACTCCTCCAGCAGCTTGTTCTCCAGCCCTGCCTGGTGGCTACCCCTCCCTCTCAGGGTGGAGAGCAGGCCGCCGCTCCCGATCACGACATGCGAAGGCAGGAAAGACGACAGCTTCTTTTCCCTGGAGCCCACAGAGAACAGGTAAGCAGGAGGAAAGGAGAACAACAGTACCAGGGTTAAGAGCTGTAAACACACACACACACACAGAGCCAATAAACATGGTCCCATTTGCCTCCAGGGTGGTGCCAGGTGCTGTTTTCTGAACGGTTTCCTCCACATTTTCACTCCACATCACATTCACTTCCCATTTTCAGTTTCTCTGTCTGTACAATTACAGACCCCCCCCGCCCCACACACACACACACACACACACGCACACACACACTCCCCCAAAGGATTTAGCATTTTCCCCACTCTTATACTGACTAGTAGCAAAGCTCTTACTTCTAGTAGAGACAAAAAAATAAAATCTTAACAAAAACAACCTGTGCATTCCCCACACTCTTAATTTGAACACAGCAGCTTCTGTGCTTCGATGTCATAAAACCCAATTTTGTCGATGACCAGGAAGGATAGTTGTTTTTATGACTAACTCCCAGTTAGATCAACAGTACTCAACTACCCCTACAGGACATATTTAACACATTTCTCTATGTTATGTTACGTTATGTTCTAATAAAAGGAAATGACGAGCAGTTTGTGAAGCCCTCTTTCCCAGACAAGTATCTGTGCAGAAGAATGGGTGAGCTATGAAAAGTTACTTTTAGCAGGTCATTTGGTCACAAGGTTTGAAAACCTCTGGCCTACCTTATGCTAGCCATCAGATGCTGGTTATCCAGGCCCATTCCCTCCTCAAGGGCAAGAGCCAACGCTCCCAGACCTGTCCAGTGCTCAGGGTCACAGGGGTAGCGTCCCGCCAGGATGTTGCTTCTAGCCTCCTCGTACAGGAACCTCAGCACACATTTATCTTCTATCTGCTCAGAGCAGCACGAGGAGGAATCCCGTAGTTCAACAACAGAATCAGTAACGTAAGCAAATACTTTAAATAAAGGCTACTTAACTCACGTTGAGTGTGCAAAATCACTTTTAGTGTAGAAAACTGGGTACCTGTAGCTCTTTGGACTTTGGAAAAAACACATTTCGCCTGTATTGGAGACATGGTTCATCTAGAAGAGGGAAGATAAAGCATGTAGTTTTGTCAAAGCACTAGAGGCCCACTACTGACGCAAGGAGCCGTCAGTCCTGTTCCACATGAATGAACTGACTGAGACCAGCCGACCTCTCACCTTGCGATATATCCTCCTCGGAGGCCTCAGTGAAGCGATACAGCAGGTCTTGCCACTGTCGACACAGTTTGTATGGCAGGTGCCGGGGCTTTAACTGCAACTCTGAAAATCAAAAAGATAGGTCACAGATGTTTCCTGATTCTTCAGTATGTCAATGTCTACAGAATGAGCTTGCTTATGCTTTTTTTGATTGATTGATTGATTGATTGATTGAT
>JAODUK010033977.1:0-22098 GCA_027564635.1 Typhlichthys eigenmanni | reverse complement strand
TTATCACGTTATAACGTGAAACTGTCTTATCACCTTATAACGTGAAACTATTTTATCACATTATAACGTGAAACTGTTTTATCACGTTTTAACGTGAAACAATTCACGTTATAACGTGATACTGAGCTTTTTTTTTTTTTCTTACTTGGCAGCAATACGCTTCCGTACAATACTCTATATAATAATTGAATTTGTGTAGCATTCCTGTGTCAATACAATTCAGACTTATGTGAGTTCAAGAGTTTAGTCATGCGATGTGACTACACATCGTCAGATAAAACATACATCCTTAACAGTGGTGTATCGCAGCTCAGTGTATAGCGAGTGAGCTGTGTTATCAGCCAAGCATTAACTTGTTACCGTAGATCTCCCCGGCTATGCAGCACTGCCGAAAGAGTAGCCGGTTCTGGGTAAGAGTCCCTGTTTTGTCACTGAGCAGGTGCCCTACTTGGCCCAGTTCCTCATTCAGGGAGGTGTTCCTGGCTTGGGCTGGGCTGTCTTTCTGCTCCCAGTACATCTCAATGTCCCAGTTGATAAACAGACTATGAACCACGTGAATCACCTCAAATCTGCACAAACACACACAAACACACACACATATACACGCACATATGCAGGGTTATATGGATTAGCAGGACATTTTCTCCAACCATGCCTAGTGGTGGCTTAGATGGAATACCCTTTCCTGAGGTCCTAGAGATATAGGAATCAGATTAAAACACTTAGACTATTAAAACTATTTCGATCACACACACACACAGTAAAACAGTATTGTTTGAGGAAACTAACGTGATGTATAGTGTCATCGGCATGGCGGGGCTAAGCAAGATGATGTAGCTCCAGAAGTTGAGGAAGGCCATGTAAACAGGGTTCTTGTCAATTATCAGAGCAGAAAGAACTTCATTGTGGGCTGACACACGGCTCCCAAACACACCACAGCCAACGGCCAATAGCAGAGTTGTCAGCAACACGCACAGCACTATCTGTGGAGCCAGGAAGACACAAGCATCAGCACACCAACTTTACTTAAAGTAAGTCAGCTCATTCTTTAACTTTTATTTTGTTTTATCTTAGACATTCTGTTTTATTTTCCATTTTTAAAACACACGTTTCGGTTTATTGTCTTGTGTATGTATGACCAAGCATTACATTCATGGCTGCAGCTTAGTAACATAAGTAGCAAGTCACTTGACAAATAAACTTAATACCCATTACACACACACACACACACACACACACACACACAAATACACACACACAATATAATTCCGTAAAATTGTAGAAAACAATAAATGTTTGTTACTCGCCCCGATCACCACTTTGTTGAGCAGCTTTTCAATGTGCGTGATCTTTACCCTTAGTTTACCGAGGTTCTTTAACACCTTACTGTCAGATCCTGGAACACAAATAGCCTTATATCAACTAAGAATCCTTCAATAGAGCATATATACAGAAAATCACATGCATATACTGTATAGTTAATTAGTAAAGGCATTCATTTAAGGGACTTACAGTTCAGGCATCAATCTCATGACAACTACCCTTGCCACACAAATTTTAAAAGTGTTACACAAAATGACACAAAAGTGTAAGTATTTTTGAAGGGCCATGGTTAATAAAAATGGAGGTGAATTCAAACCGCCATAAAAAAACCCTGGCTGTTGGAGTGACTTTGAACAAGTCAATTCCTACCAGAGTCACCCAGAACTCTTCCCGAGGATCTAAATGAGACCCCTAACTTAAATTATTCCCTGCACTACTGTAGACATAAAATCACACCTGACTAGCTTCAGGCTCTCTATGGGAACGTGTTGTCTCAGATATCTGCATTCTCGTAGTTAAAGATATTTTCATCTACCGATTCACCAAGACTACTCATTTGCTTTGAGTTGTACCAGCATATATGGTCAAGCCGTATGCAGTCTGTGTGTTGCGCAGAACGGTTCCCCTCAGGAGAATATGCTCATTGTCCAACAAAAGACTTTGTCCACGCCACTTAAGCTCGCCTCTGAAGGTGTACAGACGATTGTTGGGCTCCTCACACAGTAACATACCTGTTGAGTTGGCACAAAATAAATATTCAGATTTAATAATATTCCAATTCTGTTTGAGAGCTATCTGTTTGTGTGTAAAGTACAAACTATATACCATCAAAATCAGCAAGGGCCGCTTCTGAAGGTTCACAGGTCAGTACATTGTGAGACGCAGGGAGGGCCTGGCGATACTTGAGGTTCATCTCGCTTGAGAAAAAGACTGGAGTCATAATTCAGAACAATAATGGTCAAAGTAAACTTAACTGGCCGGCTCGGTATCATTAGTCCGTCATACAACAAATGGTGCCGCCATTTCTCAGTATGCATATGTGTTGTTACAACCACCACTAATAATCAGTTAACATAACGACTATCTGGGTACAGCTGGCTGATTCTGTGTCCTACCCATCAATATCAGCGGTCTCCACATAACACAGGCTGTGTGGCTCTGAGCTGCACAGCAGAAGAAGGTCCGCCTGGTGTAAAGGTGAGAGAGAAAGGAGGGCAGTGTCAATAGCGTAGATTCACAGGAACACCTTGTTCCATCAGGTATCTACTATATAGTTTACTGTTGTTTTCTGTTAGTTTGGTGGTAAGCGCTCACAGGGATTATTTGGTTCTTGTGGATGCGGAGGACATCGCCCACACAGATATCCTTCCACTGTAACGTATTGAAGCTGAGAAAACAGATGGCAAGATCAGGCTAATACACAGTATATGAACTGTATATGAGCTAGCTCAGTCAAGAAGACTACCTGCTTACTTACATCCTGGACCTATAGGGACTGAATTCAAAAGTTCTTGTTGCAACTCACTATTACTATTAATTATAAGATAACAATTAAATAAACAGTTAGTTCCAAAAATAATTGAACATTTAATTCTAAAAACAAAGAAATACATTATAAATAAATAAAACAATTAAACAATAAATACATATTATAAATCATTTAACAAAACTAAATACACTTTCACAACCATTAGTTTAGCTTACTGACTAAAAATAAGCAGCGTGACTGTATCACACTGAGCACATGAAAAGGTAATAAACACTACAGTGTAGCTGTAGAAGCTCATTGTTTCCACTCTCTAATGGGAACACAAAGTACCCATCCAGGGATTCAGTCATTCACACTTCATTAGAGCTTCATTAGTGTGTTATTTCCAATAGGGCTGTGTTGGGCTCCAGAGGCACAAACCCGGTGCCTTTCTGCTCACCTCCGGGAAACAAGCACATCACAGGGTCGAGAGTTAATCTGGGAGTCGCTGCGCCGCCGCGCCTGCACAGGAACGCATGACGAGAAAAGCAGAGGAAATGAATGGACGTAAGAGGGAAGCAGAGAGAGGCAGCTTGGGAAGTGTGATTGCGAAGGAGAGAGAGGGAGAAAAAGTGATAAACAAAAGCACGCTCGTATGGGTAGGTAACCCTGAGAGATAGGAGAGAGGGAAAGCACCATTATGGGGCTCTACAGTGACACCAGCTGGAAGATTTACGCCCCCCCCCACTAAATGATTAGTCAATAGAGAGGGGTCAAGCAACCGTTTCACCCAAAGCTGTTAACGACCGTAACTCAGTGATGCACTTAACCAGAGAAGTCTCCATGCAAAACATCACACCTGCATTTTAAAAGGAAAAGCTTTAATGGTAGGGGAGAAAATGAATGCTGCTGGGATGACTGGTTTGTCAATGAGGAGAGGACAAGGAGTCAATGAGGACAATGAAGGCGAGAGAGAGGGGGGGAGGCGGGGAGGGATGGGGCTGAGTGCATGCATGTGTAAGCGTGCGTGAGTTTTGTTTCTGTGCTAAAAACAACAGAAGCAGGAGGACGGTTGTCTTACCAGGTCGTAGGCCAGGTCTTTGAGTCCCCTTACAGACAGCACAATAAGCAGTGGTAGCAGGTTGGTGTACCAGGGGATAGAAGAGATGGCTGGAACACACTGAACCCACAGACAGCAAGGAAAAATGAATACCCACACAAACAGGCCTGTATTCTGTAGTAGTAATAATAATCAGGACGATATATAATACAGTTTTTGACTTTTAAAGGCAGGCACATACATGATTAGATAGATGTAGCTGAACTGCATTGTACTCTGGCAGAAGAATACAGATGAAACACAAGTCTACACCTCTACATATAAGACTGTTGCGTATAAGGATCATTATGAGTGTGTGGTACATAGTGAAGGACAATGCAATCACTTGATCGATCAGAGAGACTCCATGAAATGTCATCTTGTATCGCCGCAACAACATCAAATATGCAAGGTTATGCAAAATTCATGAATCAGATATGCAAATATTTTCGAATTCAATCTATTTTTAGCCTAGTCTGAACAACCACATAAGTGGTGTGCTGTAAAGTATTCAATGTTGCTGTTAGGGTTTAATGTTTGCATGTGAGTGTTTCTGCAGGAGATACTACATGTAAGACAGGAGGAGATGCCACTGATCTGACCTGCATCACCACAATGAGGAGGAAGTAGAAATTGGCGACACGCTGGAACTGTTCGAACAGTGTCAGGGGCAAGAAGGTCAGGGGGGAGTACTTATAACTGCGCACCACGTTGTCCTGGCAACGATGATGAGCAGAAAATGGAGGTGTCCATGTTGAGAGGAGCAGGAAGAGGAAAGGGGGACACATAGAGATATTTTTTACTGTTATTGTTTTTGTAAGTGCCATTTTCCCATCTATTGTATACTTGTTACAGTTTTTCCAATAGCCACAACCCATTTCTCAATACCTTGGTCACTTTTTCAAAACTCTTCACAGTTTTCCTAACCAACTGTCAGCTTGGCACAGCAGTTATATTCACATTCAAAATGCACTAAAACAACCATAACACTTCATACATGTCTCAAATAACCATATTCTTACACATCACTAGCAAAGGTCACCCAAAGGTCAATAAGCACTCACTCATAAAACAATTTCCTGAACAACACTAGCAACAGGTAGCATTAAACAATGTCGTTGTAAAGTGTATTTGCAATACAGGAATGACAGCACAGTATTGTTTAGAAATCATTAGCTAGCTGCGACTATGTTTACATTACAGTAACTATTCATGTTAAATGTCCCCTTTTGTATAGATGTGATATGAAAGATATGAATAGATATGAAACACCTGCTTCTATTTGATCTTCTGTTTGATCTAATAGTTTATTGTTTAGATCTTGAATTTACATATGGTATTACTGTGGAAACACAGCAAATTGCTTTATTTTTTGGTGTTGTTAGGTTTGGAAAAGAATAAACATATGCAAATGTTTGCCGGTGGTTGTCTGAATGAGAAAAGAATCCATGACATTTCAAAGATATATTCACTGAATGTATTTTGTGCCAAAGCAATGAAAACTAATCCACAGTTTAGCCCACATATACCGCTGTTGTGCTCACTGAGTTTTGCAAAGTTAACCAAGGTATTGAGAAATGGGTCATCCAGATTGGAAAAACTGTAATATCAAATGTTTACATTTTCCAGTTTTTACTTTAGAGTTTATCTGTTATTTTGTATCCCCATGCGAGTGTGTTGCCTACATGTCTGCTAAGCCACTCCTTTGTACATCAGCATAGTACCAACAGGTGTTGAGTTACCATGTCACCTGGGCTATGACTCACTCACCGCATATCGCCCCCAGTGGAAGAACAGCAAGGACCTCTTCTGTTTGTGTTTGTGGTAGTGGCGGTTATTTGCTCGCACTTCCCATGTGAGGCCTGTCAGACATGTTGTATTAGTTAATTCTGCTGTCCAAGGCCAGAAAGTCATGATGTAATGTATCACATTCAACAGAGCACGAAGGGATCTGTCACTTATCTGGGTTCCTGTGTGTGTGTGTGTGTGTGCGTGTGTGTGTGTGTGTGTGTGTGTGTGTTTGTTTGCGTGTGTGTGTGCGTGTGTTAATGCTGTTAGAGTGTGTATGTATTTGTCTTGAATGCCCATATGCAGTCTTGTATGCCCATATTCTCCCCATATTCAGTGCTTCAAGGAGGCAAATGTGAACATAAAAGCATTTGCTTAGGAAACTTGATCCCTTTTTGATCCAGGTTAAAGATCACAAGCATGCTACTGAATTAGACAGGGCAGTGTGTTTTAATGGATGAAAGTGAGAGTCGAAGTGAGGGTAGTAGGTTTAGTTATCAACAACATAATATAACTATATAATATCATGTAGATGGTAAAAAGAAATCAAAAGAAAACAAAAAAACCTACCAGTCTCCTGATTCGTAACACCTTCCTTGGCCATGCAGACGATTAATGTGTTGATTTTATAAAGTTGAGTCTATTCTAAACAGCTGAGACAACACAACATTATCAAGATACAACTGTGTCTGGCTCAAACAGAAACACACATTGGTAACTAATTACAGTGTTCCCATGACAACCTAAAGCAGTACTGTATATAAGGGTTCATATATACTCTACCAATGACATTGTTCCTATTTACACTACATGTTTGCTTGAGTGTACTTGATAGAAACTGATGAAGACATGCCTAGGGCCAGATGAATATGAAGATGGGATCTCATCAGCATTGGCAATCTGATTGCAAGGCTATTAAGCTGGCATGTATACTAACTGTACTGTGCTGTAATAAGTGAAATAAGTGGCAATAACAAGAGAGACTCTGTACATACATTTACACAAACGTGTACCTGGTTGTTGTTCCTGTTTGTCGAGGTGAATTAGATCCATTGCTTTGGACCAAGCCTGTGAGGACACAATTACAACAACGTCATATCAAATTGTACAGCACAGCATGCTATCACACCTCCTCCATATTGAGGTCTCTTGCTACCAGTTACATACAGAATCAAACCTAAGGTACTGTTACTTGTTTTTAAAGCATTACATGGATTTCCTTCATTGCACGTCTCTGATTTGCATATTCTTCACTTCCAGGCTACTCTCTATTCCACGGTCTTAGATGAACATTGAGGGTGATTGTGAATGTGCTGTTGTGACCCTTAGACTTTAAAATAATATACAGGGCTATACTACAGATACACTTGGTGGAGTCTGTGATGCTAGATACATACAGTATTTTTTATTTGAACTTAATCAAAACAAAAACATTATGCCCCCCGAAATTGGACAGGCATTGCCAAGACTGTGACAGTGTTGTGTGGTGCGGTCAGCACCACTTTGTTTGTATTTCTTTTATAGGGTCAGGGCTGTGTAAGAACACTAGCACACAGAACGGACAGCAAAGTTATCTTACAATCGCAGATTCCATCTCTAAGTCTTACTCTTTGGCATTTGAGTCAGCAGGTCAGAAACATAAGCAAACAAAACAGCTAAGCATACAGTATCTTTCCCTAACACATATGCTTAGCTGTTTTGTTTGTGTTTATATTTATCCCTGTGTGCTCTTATTTAATCCTGTTCTATTGCTATTTCATTCTTATTTGGATAATTTTGTACAGCACTTTGATTAACACAGGTTGTTTTTAAATGAGTATCATCAATACATTTACTTGAATTGAATTAATCAGCACTAGCCACGGTAAAACATCAAAAATAAACATTAGCAAGAATATTTTCGTGCCAGCTGTAAATTAAAATCTTTCCCTACAATGACACTAGTACAACAATATCAGTATACAACAAACTCACTAAGTCCAAGATAACAATGTAAATTAAAGTGTTTACCTTGCAGCAAAGGAGCAACAACAACTGATGAACACACTGTACTTATTATTAGAGATTAATGCATAATCCCAAACTATCAACATGTCCATGGCACAAACCTGTAGAAAATGATGCATAACAATTGAGAACACACAGCACACCTAGTGCAAAGGAACATGACATAATTCAATGGCATGCCTAGTGGCTGCTTGTCTTCATCATTAGTAGCTTGTTTGTTTCCTTCTGTGTTACACCTCTACCTGGACCTGCCTCCTGTTCTCCCAGGTGAGAGCTCCAGTACCAGTACACCCCCCCACCCCCCCCCACCCCCACACACACACACACACTACTAGACAGAGAGAGCGAAAGAGAGATAGCCCGAGAGAGAGAGTGGGGGGGTGGGGGGGTGGATAGCAAGGGAATTTGGAAGTCTGCTGAAAGTGTGGGAAAGGTAACAGGCAATGGAAGACAGTGGTGTGTGAGTCTAAAGGGAGAAAGATGAGCCTGGATCATTATACCTGTCCTTTTTGCAGACACTCAGTTTCATTGTGAGAGACAAATATACCCAACAAGGGAATACAGTTAGATTCCTTTGATTAACAAGCATTGTTGGACAGTAACTAGTTACTGTAATGTTATTACTTTTTCAGTAACTACTAGTGAAACTGATTACTATTTCAAAAACGGTAACATTATTACAATTACTAATCCAAGTAACACTGCATTACAATTGCGTTACAATAACTAGATTTCTGATCCTATATAGCAAACAGGGTAGGCTAATTGAACCAGCCTGTCCAATCATCTGGTTTGAGAGGCTGCAATGTTTTCAGTTTGGCTGATTGTTGACTCCTAAGGTTCATTATTTAGATTATATTCTAAAATGAGTTTGCTACACAGGTTGTCATTATTCGGAAGAGGCGAGGTAATGATTGTGAAAGTAATATAGTAATGTAACTAGAAAAGTAACTAATTACTTTTAATACCCCGTAATAAGTAAAGTACTTAAATAAATTTTTGAAGGAGTAAGAAGTAAATAGTAAATACAATTCGTAACACCCAATTCGAGTAATGCCCAACACTTTTAAGAAAGTGACATTTAAACTTCAAGGTATAGTAAATAATTCTAAAGAACACTTGCTAAATTTTAACTCAAATCAAAACAAAAACACTTCTCCATTCAATGCCATTGGGTGCCCCACCCCACACAAGCCCCACCCCACACATTGGAAGCCCCACCCCACACATTGGAACACAGTACATAAACTATAAGATAGTGTTGTTGTGTACGGTCTGCACCACTTTGTGTTCCAATTTACAGAGCGAGCCAGGGCTTTGTAGAAGCGCCAGATTATTTTTCATGAACGGCAAGATAACGGACTACTACGTACTAGGAGATATTTGGTGACAAAACGTGTATTAGCTAATAATCACTTATTATACCTTCAATGATGCAGCTTTGACAACAAACTGAAAAAAACCAAACAAGGTGTTAAAACTCACCTGGATAGTTTTGCCGAGTATGCTGCTAACGCACAGTACAGGGCAGGTAGACTGACAGTGAAAAGGCACAGAGGCTCATTCTATTTCAACTGGGCATTCATGGCCACACCCACACCCATGTCTCCACAGAATTTGCAGGCACAATGGTTGTTTTATGTCATGTCTCACTGTGTGGTCTTTTCATTCCATATATCATGTCTGGCTCTAGGTTTGTGCTCCTGATGTATATTTGCAACATTTGCAAGGCATGGATTTAATTTTTAACAATCCATATTTTGTATACTGTACATATTTTGCATTGCCACAGCAATATAATATGCCATAATAACACATTGTGACATTATCTTTGAAACATATTCTCTCAGTATGGAAGGTATGTATAAATGTATGTATTGATAAATGTAATACATTACCTTACATATATATAGCACTTATACAGCAGCAGTACATTCATGGTAAAATATGCGTGTCTGTAAAATTGATAACATCTGTCAGTGTTTGAATAATATTCTACAATCATATTCACAGGCCCCAGAAAATCACTGTACTTTTTCTATGAATATATTGCCACCTAGTGGACATAAACACCCATTGCAATGTAATATTTAGACAGGCAAAAACAAAAGGCCAGCATAACATATTTCTGTAGATTTAAGTGTTCTCAAAGTGTCATTTTGTTTTTCACTTTTTGTGGTTTCATATCTCTTTCTCTTTTTTTTGTTCTTCCTAACGTTAGAGAGTTTGTCCCCATGTGGCCTCATATCTACACCTGAATGTGTGTGTTTCTTAGTACTTTTGTGTTGTGTGTGTTGGAGTGTGTGTCATATCTAGGGCAATCTTACCTATCTATTTTTACAGCTAGACTGTGCAGCCGAGTGGTTAGGGAGAAGTGTACATTCACTCGGGTGATCTCAGGCCTCCACAAGCACTGAGACCAATAGGCCAGCCTTTTTGACCACAATTTAACCGTTGTCCATTATAGCTGCTAAACACCCATTAACACACAGACTAAATACTGCTCCGGTTTTTGTTCTGCACCTACAGTATAGGAATGAAACATCTACAATAGAAACAGTCCTTGCAGCAAATTATAGCCAGAACTCTATAACAACGCACCAAGTGACTTAGTTAATAATATTGCTTTACAGAAATGACATTTACATGTTATTATTCAATACATAATTAGTTAGAGAGCATCATTTACATGAATCATTAATTATTTTGGCCACCTACTGTATAACAGTGATGTGAAAGGCAATCAATTACTAATATTTCTCATTCATTTTGTTTTTTCCAATTCCACTCAATCAGCAAATTTCCATTGAATTAAGTCATGCAGTTTTTGAATAGGTTGATTTCTCACATCGGTGAAGAACTGAAACGTAGCTGTCTATTCTGTCCCATTAAGAATATATCAACCAAATGTCAAATTAACTTCATTTTTACACAGCTAAAGAGGAAGTATGAAAACAATGACGATGACATGTATTTTTTAAGATGGTACACATCTAAGATGCTATTTGACAGAAACAGCATATTCTAATAAATGTTGATGGGCTAAAATTGAGGAAGTTTATGTACTTTAAATAACCATGAAACCAATTTGCAGATAATGTGTTAAGATGGTTTAAGTTTTTATTTCTCTAAAACATTATACGACATATAAAAGATAAAACAATTATGTATTTCATTTATTTATTATTATAAGTTTCTCCTCTAATGAAAGAATCTTGACAGTTTGCGCTGCCAGTTCTACTTCACACGATTAGCATTATTACAATTTGTGTCTGATGTAGATGTGTAACACTTATAGAAAGGAGGTGATACTTAATTATGTTACTTAACATCCTGTGAAAACACAATCAGGCAAATGTACCCAGAGATTAAAAGCAAGAATCAAGTTGATAGATTTTGATGCTCAGCCCATGTCCCATGTAGCTTTTCAACACACACTAATCTCAAGACAAGTCATATGGTTGTGACTTGTATTATATTTTCTATATGACAACTCACAATGTATTTTCATATAATAAATTCAACTAGAGTCTTTTTAATTATATGCCTTTGATAATATTTAAATATAAAATAATTGCAAATGATTTTACATTTGATTCCAGCTATTGCTATATGGCAGTAGGTCAACTGAATTAAGACATTATGCACACCAGGATGTGGTATTGCCACAAACAAGAATATGAAACTAATAGTGGTAATGATAATGGATTCCACATTGTACTACAATGTATTTTGTGTTTGGTAATGTTCAGCAAAGACTGTGACTCAGGCAGTTAATTGTTGCATTGAGCCATATAAAGACGTGAAGCTTATGTAGAATAACATCATTCATTCATGAGTCCCTTATTTAATCCATCTGTAAATGTGACATTATTGATATGTGCGCGTTTGTGTGTGCGTGCGTTCGTGCGTGCATGTGTGTTTATGGGTGCGATCAAGGCAGGAATTGACTAGTTTTAAATACATGTTGTTGTAAGCCTTTGTTGTGACATGAGTCATAATGAAGTGCTGTTATAATGCGGTTAATTCGCGGACAGCCCCCATGCTCATATTTACCCTAGACTTTGCAAAGCACATAAAAATCTTGTTATTATTGTTCATTTGCTAATCCAGATTAGTTGTTCAAAACGTTTATTTGCATTGAAATTAAAATAATAATAGTAAAGCCTACATGCCTACAGCCATAATTCAACGTTTAGCCAACTGTTAGCTATAGACAATGGATTTATCCTTTTGAAAATGATGTGCGCATATATTAGGTAAAAAAAGAATCATAAACTAACTATTTCCGTTTCACCTTTGTTGTTTTTTCTTCAGCACATTTTGTTCTTACGTTGCTGACATTCACTCGGCGTGCCTCAGGTCTATCCATGTAAAGCAAAGATAATTGGCTGCATGTACACGCAACGCTATACTTTTCCTGCGTGCAGCGCACAACCCTGCCAGTCTCTTCCGCGCGGTTCACTGTAGCCTACTCTTCTCAAACAGGTAGGAACCAATATCACAGCAAAAACACACGCAAGAAAATGTATTGAGATAAAAATGTTCATGGTTCGTGTTTGTCTTACAGATATCTAACAAAGTAACATAATCTCTGAAAATAAGTTATTTTACTATGGCTACATTTTGGCTTAGACTTATTTCTACATATAACTCAATGCAATTCAGTTTTGTCTTCAAGATTATAATTGTAAAAGAGCAACACATTTTTTTATTTATCTACCTAATGTATATCAATCAATCAAGCAATCAATCAATTGGTATATATAGGCTATGTCTAGAAAGATGTATAAGATCTTGTGTATATTTGTCAGAGACATCGCCAGGCCTGTTTTATATAAATAACTAAAAACTTGGACATAAAGTAGATAGACTATGGACTGTAACTCCAGTCAAATATTCCTTTCTACTGTAAGAAACAAAAAACCCTTAGCTGAAAGTGGTTTGTATTTTGACGTGAATGAAGGGTCCCTGCCTCCCAGCGTGCCATGTCAGTCTCGGGGAACAGCGATGAGCAGTGCCCACCATCCTCCTCGGTTGAGAGCAGCGGCGGCGAGGAGGAGATGGCGGCTGGTTCGGCGAGCCTCTTCCCCGTGACACGCTCCTCCATCCTCGCCCAGCGGCTCCTCCACCTGCGATCGTGCCGAAGCCACCTGTCCCCGGGCAAACGGCGCACACGTGAGATGATCCCCTTGGAGAAGAAAGACGCCACCTACTGGGATAAACGCCGCAAGAACAACGAGGCGGCCAAGCGGTCCAGGGAGAAGAGGCGTCTGAACGACCTGATGCTGGAGGACCAGGTGTTGTTGCTGAGCGAGGAGAACGCCCAGCTGAGAGCCCAGGTGTTCACTCTGCAGTATCACATATGCCTGAGTAGAGACACAGACAAAGCTGCAGCCAAGCCTGCAGCCCCCTCTGCTCCCAAGGCCTCTCCACTGTCATGGTCCCCCAGGCCAGCTCCCCTTCTCAGCCCCAAGCCTGTCCTGTGGAGCAGCAGCAGAGGCTCTGCCCTGGGTGTGAAACACCTGGAGGTGCCCACGCCCAGCCACCCTCTGGCATCCCGGATGTCCTCTCTGGCCTCGGTGAGAGCTGCCGGCGGCGGCGGGGGCTTTGATCCACAGAGGTCTGTAAGCAGCTTTTTCTCAGGTCAGCACCCTCAGCTCTTCCCCCCTCCGCTACTCCCCTCTGCTGCTCAGCAAGAGGTGTTCTCCGGCATCGACGAGACCAAAGAGCAGAGAGATGAAAGGCCTGACTCCTTCCTCCTTGGCCCCGGCCTCGCTCCCTCCTCGGCCCCAAGAAGCTGGTTTATGCCTGCCTTTAATCCGTCTCCTCTACATAACAATATTCTGATGCCCTGGGGACCTTCTTATGTGAGCCCGCCAGCCCTGTATCCAAGCCTGCCGCTCTACATGCCCATGGAATAAACCCATTTAGAGTATTTACTGAGATGATAGGTCTAAAATGCAGAGCTTGTACTCTGGGTGAAAATAGACAGACTTTTTCACTACGGTTTAAACAACGTATTAAACTGCTTTTACGAAGTTACCATCTCAGATCATAAAACAAAATGTTATTTTAAAATGTTTACCCATAACAATGCATTCCAGCACTGACATGAAAATAATATAGTAGCAAAGGATTACCAACAGCCTAATATTGACGTTTTTATGTGTCAAATTACAGCATAGAATGTGCCAACCTGGTTTTCCCCTTTTGCTCACCCAAGATAATTTAAGTAGAAAGGGCAGATGGTAAAACCAGTTTTTGTTATATTTTGGCATATTGCAAGACGAAGCCTGTAGCTAATGATTTTTTTATATGAATGTGAAGACAACATCAGTCAAAAGACTGGATAACATCTTGGTTGGCAATGCAATGTTTTTTCCACAATGATGAAACATACTGTAGCCTAGTACTGCGTAAAGTTTTTTACAGATTATTTTTAATTTAGTTAAACACGTCAAACGATGCAGGTTACACAATTTAATGTGGCTTTGTAAATGTAGCCTTCTTGTAAATAGCGGTCAAAGCTGTGAAAATTCAAGTTTGACACCATTGTGTAAGGACAACCAGGGCGAAACTGTTACGTTGTTAAACATGCATAACATTTTTATGAATGCAGTTTTACAAATAAAATCTACATTTGGCAATATTCATTTTCAGATGTCTTTATTGAATTGTTTTAAATGTCATCAAATTAATCTCTATTTTACAGTCCCAAGTGTGTAAAATATTTATAATAATTATTTATAGTGTGATATACTGTAGACTGCCGGCTGTGATACTATGTAACCACTATACACAGCAGTAGTCTATCACAATCGTACTATATATAAATATATATATAAAAAAGCCTATACCAGTACAGGACTGCATGTAGCATAGCAACTGGGAAAATCATCTAACCACCTCTCCCATTAATGCCATAGGGTGCTCTATCTGAAGCTTCGCCCCCCACATTGAAAACGCATTGCCAAGGCAACGATTGTTTGTGTTCCTATATAGTATGTTGTTGTTGATACACCTGACTATATTTGTCAGTGCACACACATAATGGGCAGCTAGCGAGCCGTGCTGAATTTGACAGAAAGGGAATAATCTGCAGTCACTGACTCTACCTTGATGTGTCGGTGAGCCACAGACAGAACCCACGCAAGAGGCTGAATCTTTTACTTGGTATCTATACTGCTCTCACTTATCTTCTCACATACCTTCGTACATTTGTATTAGTAGTGTCATAACACTACTGTATATAGCAATAGTATCTTAAATTCACATTCAGTTAGATTATGTTGTCTGCAAATTCAGCATTAATGGATGTATACTATATATTGTTTCATTATAGTCATCAGAAGAAAAGAGAAGAAAAGAGAAGAGAAGAGTAGAGGGCCAAAATGAAACCAGGATATCACAAGTCCCATTCTCTCTCTGTGTAAAGGTGTCCACACACCATGACATAATCTACAGTAAGTGTATAAATATTGGTTTATTTTGTCATTGTCACTGTGACACCCCCTCCCTCTCCCAGACCTGCTGATCACAGTTTCCGTTTTAAAGGTAACATGTTGGACTGTGCTAACTTCTCATCTAGGTTGAATGTGGTTAGATGACATGAATGGTGCTACATTGAGTTAAATATTATTTATGAAGGTTTTATGTAAAAACAAGGCCTGATTTTTCCATTAAAACAAAGTGTGTCGCTAATCAAAACATTTTCAAACTTGAAATGATCAGCTAATGCGAGGTTTCACTGCTCAAGTAAAATCAGCTCAAGAAAAATGATCAAACACTTATATTTATACACTATATTTACAGTTATAAAATACTGCATAACCAATGCGCATGCAGTCTACAAGCATGTAAATATTAACAAATGTCAGTGATTTAACACTAGAAATTACTTACACACAAAATAGAACTAAATAGCGTAAGATTATACAGTAAGATTATACAGTACATAGTGAGTTCATGTTTGTGGTGATATAGGTTTATGTAGCTATACAATCCTGCTAAATAATCAGATTCGTCAAATCCCCTTGACATCTGGTCTGATTGGACATGATAAGTAGTCCTGATAGATAGTGTTTTAAAATGAGAAATGAGAAATGAGAAAGACAAATTTGTGTGCAAAAACTGAGCTCAGTAAACTTGTGCATGTTTATGTGTTAGTTTATTTGTGTGGGTGTGAGGGATGGGCTGACTTACTTTGCTACTAGTCTAGAGTTTGTGGTTTTGAGACTGCTCTCTTCCTTCTTGTGTATAGCTTCCCATCAACCAACCACAACTGAAAGAACCTTTAATGAATGTTGCCCTATGGAGTCCAAAGAGGGTCATTGTGTTTTGTCTTTTCAACCTATAGTTGTGAAGTTGTAGAACAGAAATTTGAATCTACACATTGTGTAAATCATGAATATGAGCATTGACATACGCAAAACATGTGATTAACTGTAACATGTGACTTATTAAAATATTGTGTGATATGTGACTTTTTAACATAATTACTTATAGATAGAAGACAGAAGATATTTTACACTTGTGAATAAGAGTTGTGCAATATATTGTAATTCAGCAACCCAAAAACCCACCCAGTGTTGCCAACTCTTTTCCAGTGAAATAGCTGTATGGTGCCAGATGACATCATGCGCTCATTTGCATATTGATTACATTATTGTGTAATCATTTGCATAAAAGTTAGTGGTTGTGTTGGTTGCAGAGAGAGAGCGCTTCATTGAATTAGATTTATTGGAAAAATCCTCAACAAAACATATGAATGGCATGAGATGGCTATGGCACATGTATTTTAGGTTCAGACATGCACAAATTCAGCCAGAAGAGCTTGACTGGCACGCAGAGGCCTGAACGCTTTTGAACACCTTTGGGATGAACTAGAATGGAGAATGTGAGCCAGGCCCTCTCTTCCAACATCAGTGTCTGACCTGATATTTGACATATACTCCAAAAATTTGCTAACCGCAAATTTGACATATTTGACATACTCCAAAATCTTGCAGAAAGCCTTCCCAGAAGATGCTGTTATAGCTACAAAGGGGGCAACAACACCTTATTAATGTCATAAAATCACCTGAAGGTGTAATGTGTAGGTGTCCCAATACTTTGGTTCTTAAGGCACCCAGGCCTTCCCATTAGGCAAGATTAGGCAGGGTCTGGGGCGGCATTCATTTGAGGCGGCATTTTGACAGTTAGCTGTGTGCTCCTGATCAGTGTAAAGCTGTGAATAACTAAATTGTTATGTAATTTCAGTATCAAATTATGCATTTTTATTGTATTCTTTTAACCATTCTTATATCCTTATGGTAATAATATGATGTATTTCTACAGACCCATGTTAAACCTGTTGGCTCTGTAAGCATTAATTAATTAATTCCTACTACTCCAGTTATAATTAAGTTATAGTACATGCAAAGTCTGTATATCTGAGGCTATACAGCACCCTCATATGCATACAAGGGGGTATTGGTAATTCCTACACTGAGTTTAGTGGGTACAAGGGGATATAACCATCCATAAAAGACATGTACTGATAACTAATAACTGCTATTGCAATAAACATCTTGCACTTCCTCCACCGGATTAGCATGGTGCTATACGCATAGTGATTCATTCTGACATAGCAACAGATGGGATTAAAATTAAAATAAATCATATGCATCTGTTTACATTTTTCTTATATTGCTAATAATCATAATCTGATTCCTTCAACCATGTTTTTAATGTTATTTTTCTGTACTTATGTGAAGCACAATTGTGCATTACTGTATTCCCTCTTTGTAAAGCACTTTGAGATGCAGTTCTGTATGCAAAGTGCTATACAAATACAGATTATTATTATTAATATTTATATTGTTATTATCGTATAGCTGTCGATATATATTGCCTAGGGCGGCAGAACGTCCAGGGCTGGTGCTGGTGGCAACCATGTTGTTGCCTTTGCATATGGGCATTAAATTGCACGTGTGGCTGGCCCAGCTATATATACAAGTAACAGAGAAGTTAAGATTATAACGCACAAAGGTAGTGTGATATATTGTTCCACACAATTATATATTTACATAGAAAATAGATGTTTGCTGCAATATTCATGTTTAAAATATCGTATAAACCTTTAAGTATGACCTAGTTGCACTATGCATTGCGCTATTAAAAATGTGCCTTTAAAATAGTGTTATCTATTTTATGCATTTCTTCTTATTTTACCGTATGACATTGTATCTGTCATAATAAATCTGTCAGCATAAACTCATTGGCATTAAGGCCTCCAAATCGATTCAGTATACAGAGAATATACGTAAAATAAAGATGATATGCTTTTCTTCTATATATTATATTCAGAACAACGTGGCTAGCCATGGAACTAAATTAAAGTGTGCATAATCACATGCAGGCCCATGTATTTCTGTCTCCAAAGACCTGCATTATTAAGAGTTACTAGTACTAAGTTTTTACAGAGTTCTGACCCGGCACTGGAAGTAATTGGCAGTAGTTGCAAGTACAGCTCCCTGTATAGCATGGCTAGTTTGAAAATAGGTCTTAAGCAAATCCTCAAAGTAAAAATTGGTGTTAGCAGGCCTGAGTGCTAGATGGATATTGTAAAGTTGTTCATTTAGTGAGCTTGATGACACATAATCTATTTTAAGAGATGATAAAACATGACAGAAGGTGTGATGCTTTTAGTGGAACGGCTTGTAATGGAAAGTAGAAGTACTCGCTGTGTGCTTCTAGAAACTTATCCATTGCTTATCTAATATACTGTATAATTTATCTATAAATGTGGTTGTTAAAATTACATCTTGGTGTCAAGGTCACTCTACACGTACAACACGCCATGCCGTATTTATCATAGGCCTACTGAATACAAAATGCTTACCATATACAGTATAAAGCAGCCTATATTTGAAGGGGAATACATTATTTACTAGCATAAAAATTATGGATGTTTACACGTGTAGGTCTAGTGTCAAGCATCAGCCATGTCTAACCTACCCAGGCCACACTATCAGCAGCAGGTTTATAAAATGCATCTACATCCTAAAATAGAGATTGGCTGTCATTTAATTTGCAAATTAACATAAAACTTAATTTAACACTGGAATCGGATCAGTACTCTGTATCGGTCGATAGCCAAAGTGCCGGTATCTGTATAGGGACTGAAAAAACTGGATTGTGCCATCCCTAATAAGAATATTAAGACATTTCACACAATTAAGAACATTTGTATTTATGTAATTTAATTCCAGTGTAAGCACTGCTGCTTAAAATAACTGTGGTTGCTCGTTTAGGTATATTACATATTACAATAAGCATCAATAATCATGTATATCAAGTTCATCTTACAGTTCTGAAACTCATAACATAAAAGGTTTTCAACATTCTGCTTAGGTGTGTGAGTCATAAATAGCTGCCTTAGTGTAAAACAATTGGGGTCTAATCAACATATACTTAATAGCAGCCGAAACCCATAGCATGAATGTAAAGAACATAACAAACTTAACCAACTGACCTTATTAAATAAGTATAGGTTGGTCTGCTTTTTAATAACAATGCAAGGATCACAGTTTTTTTTCCAATTCATTCAATTTTCTAGGAATGGCATAGAATGGAACCATTATGAAATTGCATAATCGTCAATAAAGTAGAAAGCAAGTTCAACCCCAATCTCAAATTTGCAAATACACAATGTGTATTGGTGGTGGTGCCTCCAGCCTGGTGTAACTGAGGTTTCTCTTGTATGCAAATGTTACATTTTAGTAAATAATGACACATACTGTGTAATACAGGGGGTAAAAATAAATTTGATAAAAACCTAGTTACAAGCAGCCAAAATAGTGAGCCCTGCAGATAATTGTTATGAAGAAAATAGAGGTTATTAAAATGACAGGCTAGACCAAATTACACACATTAATGTTACATGCTATATAAACGGTTTGTTTCATTTTTAAATCATACAATACAAAACTGTCTAGAACATTGTCCAAACACAGTGGTTTCCATAGTTTACAGGATGTCAGCAAAAGACAATGAAAAATCACATAAATGTAGTTAGTGTTTTTAAAATGCAGAAGATAAAGTTTTCAGTCCATGAATATACATAGTGTTCATACATGGTGTATATGTGTATTTGGTTGAATTCACAGAAGTTGAACACAAAGAGTACATGAAAATAAAAAAGATACTAGAGGGAATAGCATTCTCTTTGACAGACTGAGACATGAGCATTTGACATGATTTTTGCTGCAATCTATTTAGGCTTGCATCAAATGCAGGTGGTGCGTTCTGTATTTAGACATTACAGATAGACACACTTCCACTGAACGAACATGTGTAATGGCAGCAGAAATGAAGAGTGTTCATCTGTCACCAGCAGAGAGCAGTAGAGCTTTATGCTCAATACAAATGGCTACTAAAATTACTAAAGGATAAAAACTGAATCAACAGTCAAAATATTTGAAGTGGTTTTGATTCCTGTACTGATTGCTTGGTGATGACAAACACTGCACTTTATCAAGGACATCACAAAAGTATTTTTCTGACCAGGTACTAAATAATTTACAGTAGTGCAGTATTGATCATGAATAATGTTCTGGTAAACTAGTTAAAAGCTGTCTGACTGACAGGGTGTCTGTCACACCCTGCTCTCCTCTCGGGCTCCATTTCATTGCCACCTACTGCATTCAAGGTCTTTGTCCAATCAGTGTTGACATCTCGGGTACACTGGAGTCCTGCTGAAGAACCATTTGACATCTCTGGCTGGTCCCTCCGCTAGCATCCCACACTGTTCTTAAACCCCAAAATAGAGTGGACTAGTGGACTAAAATAAGAACAAATGGCCTTCTTGATTTGCCTGTACCTTTGAGTATACGCAGTAGAGGAGCACCGAGACAGACAAAGCTATCATTATAGGTGTAACACCATATGTTCTGAACAGGAAATTAACAGCAGCGCAGCTTTACAGAATGCTCACGGGATATACATTATAAAGAAGCACAAATATCTCAGTCTAAAGAAATGTAAAACTTATACATCTTATGTATTTTGTCTGTACAGCAGAAACACTCACTGGGATGAAGGCCAGGTTCAGTTTACAAATATTAGACATACTGTAAAGTTTTTTTCTTTTTTTCACTTACATTATATTCAGAACGATTGGGCTAGATAGCCCAAAATTTAAGTGTGTATATACACGTGTATTTCTGTCACAAAAGACCTGTGCTTTTTATCATGGAACTGCATTTGTCTTATAAGCCATCCCAGCAATAACATATGTGGGGCTTTATCATTTTGGCAGTGTTGTGTAAACCAGTTCAGACCTGTTCAGACCAGGTCATGTTGCAGAAAAACCTAGCCTCCATGTGTCTCACTACGTTTGTACAAATACATCCTTTTGGGTAATTACTTCAAACCAAAGTCTAATTCATGGTATGTATTCCCAGTAGTACTTCAAAAGCCATGACAACAATCAAACAAAAATACGTATCACAAACAGTATAGGTGTTCAATGAGCCACTTCATTTTGTATTGGACTGTAGTGTATTGGACTGTAGTGTATTAAACTCTAGTGTATTAGACTCTAGGGTATTAGACTCTAATGTATTAGACTGTAGTGTATTAGACTCTAGTGTATTAGACTGTAGTGTATTAGACTGTAGTGTATTGGACTGTAGTGTATTGGACTGTAGTGTATTAAACTCTAGTGTATTAAACTCTAGTGTATTGGACTGTAGTGTATTAGACTCTAGTGTATTAGACTCTAGTGTATTGGACTCTAGTGTATTAAACTCTAGTGTATTAAACTCTAGTGTATTGGACTGTAGTGTAGTGGACTGTAGTGTATTAAACTCTAGTGTATTAAACTGTAGTGTATTAGACTCTAGTGTATTGGACTGTAGTGTATTAGACTGTAGTATATTAGACTGTAGTATATTAGACTCTAGTGTATTAGACTCTTGTGTATTAAACTCTAGTGTATTAGACTGTAGTGTATTAGACTCTAGTGTATTAAACTGTAGTGTATTAGACTCTAGTGTATTGGACTGTAGTGTATTAGACTGTAGTGTATTGGACTCTAGTGTATTAGACTCTAGTGTATTGGACTGTAGTGTATTAGACTGTAGTGTATTAAACTCTAGTGTATTAAACTCTAGTGTATTAGACTGTAGTGTATTGGACTCTAGTGTATTGGACTGTAGTGTATTAAACTCTAGTGTATTAAACTCTAGTGTATTGGACTCTAGTGTATTAAACTCTAGTGTATTAGACTCTAGTGTATTGGACTGTAGTGTATTAAACTCTAGTGTATTGGACTGTAGTGTATTGGACTGTAGTGTATTAAACTCTAGTGTATTAGACTCTAGTGTATTGGACTGTAGTGTATTAGACTGTAGTGTATTAAACTCTA
>JAODUK010033957.1:0-22101 GCA_027564635.1 Typhlichthys eigenmanni | reverse complement strand
TACCCGTGATCTTGTTCTTTCGGTCATGACCCACCCTTCATGACCATAGGTGAGGGTAGGAACAAAAATTGCCCGGAGGGTCGAGAGCTTTACCTTCCGGCTCAGCTCTTTTCGTCATAACGGTGCGGTAGAGCGATTGCATTAACGCTTCCACTCCTCCAATTCTCTGGCCAATCTACCGTTCCATAGTCCCCTCACTTGCAAACAAGATGCTTAAACTTCTTCACTTGGGGTAAGGACTCATTCCCCACCCGGAGTAGGCACTCCCTCGGTTTCCTGCTGAGAACCATGGCCTCAGATATAGTGGTGCTAAACCTCATCCCAGCCGCTTCACACTTGGCTGCGAGGGAGCAGCCAGGGATTGGATTGCCCTTAAAAGGGACCCCCTCACCCTATACTGGCATACTCTATACATAGGTAATCAATATATTTGTATAGTCAAATACATACACACAAATTCTGTACAAAAAACATTGCGGTAATGCTTCCATTATCATTAGCCAGTAATATTTGGCAACTCACAGCAACCAATGTTGTTCTCTCAGGAAGTAATTCCTGGCCTCAATGAGCTACCGTGACCAAACATCTGTCTGCTTCTGTATAACCCCCCACCCCACCCCATTTGATCCGTTTGTCCATTCAGGATTTTAGTAAACGATCATAATGCAGAGGAAAGAAGTGACATCTGCACCAGATGTTTGCATTCTCACACAAGCAGGAGTGTATTGTGATCCATTAACTTCATGCCCCATTTCTCTGTTACCTACCCTTGTACCTGTTTACCCTCTTAGTATTTTGAGTCCCCCCCCCCCCCACCCCACCCCCACCCCAACATTGCCACACTTTGACTCTCTCACTGTGAATTGTTTGCCTCGCTGTTTATGTAGCAATATATCGTTCTCAATGGATTTAAGTAAATCTGTTTCTCTGCTTATCCAGTTGATCACAGCAGGGTGAAGGTGGCCTTAAAAACAACCAATCAGGACACAGATTACATCAATGCCAATTTCATCAAGGTAAAAACCTTCAAAACCAATGTACTTCGTGTCCTTTACACATTGGACATTATTATGTAGAAACTATATTATGCACAAATGTACTGTAGCCACTCTTAACATTCTTTATCTGTAATACAGTTGTTTGACCAGTGACACAGCAGAAGTAGCATGCAATTCTGTTTCATTCCTTATCTCCCTGTAGGGTATAGATGGTCCAGAGGCCTACATTGCCACACAAGGCCCACTGCCTAATACTGTCATAGACTTCTGGAGGATGAACTGGGAGTACCATGCAGCTGTGAGTAGGACTCTTGCAGTTAGGGATAGGAATCACCTGTATGTAGACTGTATGCGTTCCAGTGCAGTGCCCTGCTATGCAGAAAGTTTATTCTGCCAGTCCAGAGTGAGTGATATATTCGTGCTGATTTGTAGGTTAATGAAACCAGGGGATATACTGTGCAAACCACAGCGGGCAGTTCATTGCCTAGCCGTCTTTGTTTGATGCATTTACACTTTAAAGTTTCACTTCCTGTAATGCGGCAGGCAGTTTACAAGTGCCACCAATATGTTTTATGGAGTAGTAGCATGATATTGTATCTTTGAAATATCACTAGAGACAACCAACCGGCGCCATATAGTATTGAAGGTTATTTTAGCCTATGCTTTATTGGAGTGTCAGAGGACTGTCGGGCTATTGCAGGGAGACACATTCCTATAGTGTTGGCTTTCCATAGCACCTCTGAGGTGTGTTCATACACAGGGAGGGACATGAAAGACACCTCTCGTGACAGTGACACACAGACCTATACAGCATTTTGCTTCTTGACATCTGCCGTCATGCCAACTGAAAATGAGGAGAAGCTATTATGCACCTTGCAGGGGATGCACCGATGCCCATATGACGGCCTTCTGTGGTACACTACAATGTTATTTAGTCCATGTTCCAAATTGTTGCATTTTTTTTTAAGCAGTTACATATGTAAGCCATTTAACTGACACACTCTTGGCCTGACCTTCAATTAGGAATTGACTTTCAATGAGTCAATCAGCAGTGCTGCTAGGATCTGCTAATGGGTGCAGGGGCCATATTGACATGTCTTCCTGCCACGTTAGTGGAAATATTGACCATAACTCTCGTGTCTGTGTTTGCAGGTTATTGTAATGGCTTGTCGAGAGTTTGAGATGGGCAGGGTAAGGTCGTGACCCGTGACATTAAATCCTTATATATATATATGTGTGTGTGTGTGTTACATGTACACACGTGTATGTGTGTCTGAAATGTCTGTTTTATTTGTATGTGTCTTTACAGGCTTGTCTGTGTCTTGGATTTGGCATATATATATATATATTGTGTGTGTGTGTGTGCGCAGGAGAGAGAAGTGACGTGTTGTGCTTCCCAGAGGCGTCAGTTAGCATGCATTGATCCCAGGCCTCCAGCCTCTGGTCACCACGTTTAGTAACCTAGTGACCTCATTCATAAGGCCTGGGTGTGCATGTTTGGCTGTGTTTACGCCTGCGCACATCTCGCACATTCTCTCTAAATAAATGTTTTAAAATTAGTTTTCTGTTTGTACGGCATCGTGGTCTAGAAGTCACAGATGTCCCATTTTAAACGTTAATGTTCAGTTTTATTAAATTCCTTTCCTTCCTCTTTAGAAAAAGTGTGAGCGTTATTACCCCATGGCGGGGGACCAGCCCATGTCGTTTGGCCCTTTCCGAATCTCTTGTGTAAGTGATGCCTCGCTAGCAATATAGCTCTCTGTGTGTGTGCGTGTGTCACGCATGAGTGTGTGTGTTTTGCGCCTCCAGCACATTATACACTGCACTTTGCTCATAAAAGTGTTGAAATGCCGATATTCGTGACAAAAAGCGTACTCGTATACTTGTATACTTGAATTGTTCAATACCACAGTTGAGTAATTATGTGTGTGTGTTTCTAGGAGTCAGAGCAGCCCAGAACAGATTACGTCATTAGAACTCTTATGGTGGAGTATGACAACGTAAGTTCCTACATCTAAGGCATCTGCATGTCCTCTAGAAGCAGGCAGCACCCTTGACCCATCTCACTGACATGTAGTCTACAAAGCTGGTGTGTGCTGGCAGCACGTTTTCTCATGTTACTCCACTCTGCAGAATGTTGTAGTGATTCATTTACATATCAGCAGTACTTTAATTAGTCTCAGCCTCTTCTGTTCATCAGCGCTGTGTCACCTAGGCAACTCTGTGCTGAACGTCTGATGCATATACATACCCCTCTAAGCATGACACAGGATTCTTACACTTTCAGGTTATACTGTCTATTTACATTGGTCGTTAGCCTTGTCACTCACGAGTATGTGTATGTAATTTCCGGTGCAACTGGCCCAGTACTTTATTTACTAATTGAAAATTAAACATTTGTTGTAAGCAGTAACCGTAGCCTACCAGTTTTACAGATGTACAAGACCGTCAGTTAGCTTCCAACAAATACCTCGTTGTAAGTTTAACGTCTGACTTAATCGTCGAGTAATGTAGTTGGTTGTCCTGCATGTCAATCAAAATACTTCTCCTTTAAAGTAGGCGGGGTATTAACGCAGTTAGCCGGCGCTGTGTCCAATGGCTCTACGAGACATTTGAACCAGATGAGATAGTATCTAGCTAGCTAACACTACCTGTTCCCCTGCTGTGTGTCCAGGACACGAGGCGGTTCACTCAGTTCCACTACATAAACTGGCCCGACCACGACGTGCCCTCCTCCTTTGACTCCATACTGGACATGATAGCGCTGATGAGGGAGTACCAGGAGAACGATGACGTACCCATCTGCATACACTGCAGGTAGGAACACTCGCCGTAGTCCCTTGTTTCAGAGGAGAGCAGTTAAACTCTGCACCCCCAATAGAAGTGACTCCCTTTATTAAGACGTGGTTGCATTCAGCATGTTGACCAAAGCGAAAGTGAAACCCCTTGCTAAAGTGTCACAGCGACACCTGAATGGAGCTTGCATTGCATTAACTCTCAGGCTCGTGCACTGCAAGTGGCGTTTGCGACGCGTAATGCTGTCGACGAGCTGCCCGTGCTCGCACGCACTTGCGTAGAGCTGCTGTGGTTGGTGCAAAGCAATGGAGCGGTTGAGACCGTAACGTTGTGGGGGGGAGGCGCCATGGGGAAAAAGAAGTTGCTGCTTAATGAAGAGCTGAGGAAATGTATAAAGCACATAGACACGCACGCACACGGCTGCCATGTGTGTGTAATCAGTTATAATGAGCAGCCCGAGGACACTTCCTGGTTCCTCTGGTACGCAGCACGACTGTGTGTGTGTGTGTGTGTCTGGGCGGTAAGGCTGTATGTGAAGCAGCTAGCCGAAGCAAAAACAACAAAGCCTGGGATGGGCTTTTATGAGTGTGTGTGTGTGTGTGTGTGCGTGTCAGACATCGAGTCACCTAATACAGCTTCTGTGCATTTCCTGACTCCAGGATGTTGCATGCGCGCACACACACACACACAGAGTACACACACATATGTGTTTTGTGTTGCCTACATGCACTCTCAAAGGCCCCCACTGCTATATAAGCCCTGGTGGATTGTGCCCCCATAAAGTGTTTGATGTGTGCAGAACTTTAAACCCTAATTATGCATTTCTGTCTATACAGTGCAGGTTGTGGGAGAACAGGGGCCATCTGCGCTATCGACTACACATGGAACCTTCTCAAAGCTGGGGTACGCACCAGAGAACACAGGCCCTTAACTACATTTTGACACCAGAGCCCACCAGCGTGTCGGCACAAAAACTGACATTTTCCCCCTTCTGTTTGCGCCATTTCTAGAAGATTCCAGAAGACTTCAATGTATTCCGGTTGATCCAGGAAATGAGAACACAGAGACACTCTGCTGTCCAGACAAAGGTGTGTGTGTATGTGTGTGTTTTTTTGTACTACTGTTTAAATGCTCTGCTGAACTAAATAAAGAAGAAAAATACACTCAACTGAAGTGAACATTCTGTTAATGACTCCTTTCACATCATTATTTTCCACCACCCACCCTCTCTCTCTCTCTCTCTGTCTCTCTTTTTCTCTCTCTCTCTGTGTATTTCTTTGTCTGTTTCTCTCTTATAGGAGCAGTACGAGTTAGTTCACAGGGCGATCGCTCAGCTCTTTGAGAAACAGCTGAAGCTACTGCAGAGTCCCGCCAACGCGCAGATAAACCATGGCATGGTATGGCATATAAACACACTCTTCGAACCCCTAATCTATTTCATGGCAAGGCAACTAATGCAGGCTGCATGTTTATGTGGAAAGATGCAATGTCTCCAAATAACATTTGTGGAAAGGCAAAGATTTGTAATTATAACAAAGAGGCCAAGGAAGGTTTCAGACACTACCGTCCTTTTTATTCAGACGGATTAAGAAGTCTTCTTACTGAGAAGCTTAGCCACAGTACGACATTTGGAAAAGCCAAGGCACTGATATTACTTTAACAGAATGATATTTAGATAATGAATTAGCTAAATACTCTGAAGTACAATATAATAATAATTAACTTCATTTGTAGTTGTATAGTATAATTTAAAGGTGCGCTTAATCAGATTATTTTAACATTGTGCCCAAACTCTTTAATTTAAAACAACCTGGGGGAAGTTGAAATAAACTGTCAGTAGACAGATCAACTCTTTAGAACTCTTAGTATGATATTTAGAAAGTATGTTTTTGAGAAACAATGAAAAGTGAATGACGGGGTAATTCATGGCTAATGCCAGCAGAAGCACTAGAGCGTCAAGGGTTTAACAAAAAGTTAATTGGCACTATAGAAAGGGTCAACAGAAATTGTATCCGGAACCGGGAGGGAAATTTGATGATGCACTTTTGATTTCTCTCCAAATTTTAATAATAAAGGAAATGGCACCAACTGACAGATGCTGCGCTGACTCAGTCCAAACATGCGTTGACTCACGTCCAGCCAGCCATTGTCACCGACAAAGATTAGGACCTGTTCTCACACACGCATTGTTGTCGGCAGGAAGTAGCTGTACACAGTTGATTTTCATAACACACACACACACACACACACGTGTGCACATGCACCCTTGCCCGTTACTTCAGACTGGTTTGCGACCACACGGCCCAATATGGCTCCGTTTTATGTCTCGTTCTGGGCCCGGTGTGCCTCCTTCTCGTTTCCTAAGAAAGGCTGAACCTAATGAGTCACTGAGGCAGGAGAAAGGAGCATAGAGCTGGGCCTGGGAGCACAGTCTCAGAAGTAAGAGGAGGATGGTAGTACAGAGAGGTTGAGCTAGAACAGCTCTAGCTCATAGCTGAGGGGTGTGCGATGCCTTTAGAAGGGCTACAATTTATAGAATAATCACATTCATTAGATTATTATGTAATTATGTATTTTGAATTGCATCTTTACGGGGAATTCTGACAAATGTGTGCCCTATCTCTCCCAACTGGTGTGATTCCTTTGTGATGAAAATGTAATCAAATAATCGAGTTCATAGGACATGGTCATATTTCCTTGTTGAGAGATTCAAACAAACAACATTTGCATGTGTGTCCATGTGTGCACGTGTAATTCCAGGATGAGAGCAGTCCAGACAAGGTCAGCCACCAATCAGAACATGAGAGGTTGGACACACCTCCCCCCAAACCTCCACGTATACGGAGGTAACACACACATTCATTCATTCATTTTGTACTACAAGAAATACTTAAATCATATTTAAGTAAAATCACCCTGCTGGAAAGTGACTCATGACCTATTACAATAGTACTCTTTTTCTGTTAATGAGCTGTATTTGTAATAGGGCTGTCACGGGAACCGATACTTCGTTACCAAGTCGATGCCAAAATTCTGAAATCATGACGGTACTCGTTTATGTAGGTGCCGTAGGTACCGGAGATCCAGCCTATAGGCGGTGCGGCTGCAGCTCCGCCTCAAATCGTCAAAAACAAAAAAGCACTTTGCGTTCCAGGCAGAAAAACCACCATGCAAACGGTGCCTTAGAACTTTCAAGCAAAGCTTTACTGACTGAGTAGAAAGTAAACTAGTAAAGTAAGTAGGCACGCCTGTTGCTTGTTGTTATTGGTTTTAACCTATTTAATGGCCTGGAGAAAGTTAAACGTCTGTGTGCGGCCCCCGCAGACAGTAGAAATGCATAATGCATTTAGCCTTCCTCACCATTTCAGCATCTACGTGTCTTGAATTAGAAAACTGACATAATCCACAGTCAACTCGGTTTTAAGGGAGAAGCAGACAGACGTTGCATCTGGTCTTAAAAGATCGGCCTTGGGATTTTATGAATCAGTATCGGCTCATTCAAATTAAGATCGATTTTAATGGGAGATTGGATATGTTTATTTTCTCCACCCCTGCTTAAAACCTTGGAGGGACTGTTGAGTACACTAACGGTTTACACTTGCTTTACACCTCCTCAAGAACACATGGTGTACATTGTTATCTTTAGTCAGTTTGAAAGCATTTGTAATGTGGTGGTATTCATAATGGTGATAAGTATTCGAATCAGGTCATTACTACTTCACATGAAATAAGGCAGACCAGTCATTTATCAAAAAAACAGAAGTACCCCTAGTATCCCCTTCCCCCCAAAAAAGATGAAGGTCTGCCCTCTACAGTATTTATAGCTGTGTCTGCAACACACTGTCCCACAGCACTATATGCGGACAAAGATATTTAGAACAGAGCTGTTAGCCTTGCAAATTTTGGTCATTCTGCCTCACTTATCACACTGACTGACTACTGGTCTCTCACTGCATTTCTCTTTCTTTTGCTCCCCCTGTTTCTTGTTGCTGTCTTGTCACCCCGTGTTATTTTCTGTGTGTCCTATTCACTTGGGCCGCACAGAGAGACAAAGAGCTTTTCATTTTTTTCTTTTATTTATTATTGTTTTTTTCATGAGCTTCTCCGTTGTGTTCTCTGCCCCACACATGCTCCCATTAATCCTGGTTTCCTGAAGATACGGTGTCAAGTCCTAGTAAACCTGAGTGCTGCAATGACAGGAGGGGCTATTTATACTGACATAGTCCACATTCCAATGTCCATACTCCCCCTTAGTCCTGGAATATCCTAGGTGTGTGTGTGTGTTTTGTAGAGATACCACAGGAATTTTAGAGAGGCCAGCATCAAGGTCACACGCAGTTAGTGAAGTCTTCTATGGCGTCTCACACACTCAAACGTAATGTCATTTGCTCGCCAAACACTGCCATTTTGGGCTAATTCCACACAAACTGTATTACGGCACCCCCACACAGAACCAAAGCACTTAATTCAGGTCAAGGGTTCAGTGGCTTTAGCAACAAGGGATAGTTATTGAATAAAAGCCTGCCTGTGCACTCTGTCACTGTCAAACGGCAAACATAGTCTAATGACTGTGCACCGTACAAGGATTGTCACTAATGACGTGAAGCGCATGTCGCTATAGCAATAACACCACCTCTCTAATGATTAGATGTGACGAAATGCAAAGCAGACGCGAGGGAAAACAACATTAGGTTAGAGTACACGTTTCTCTGTTAGAGATCAAGAGTATCACAAAAAACGGAGTGTGTGTTGTTGTAGCCCGAAGCCAGAGCTGTTCTTAAAGCGGTGTCACCTACCAGTAACTATACCCCACTTGATGCGAGTGTGGGCGGCTTCCCCTATTTTGTTTACGCGGGCATTCACGTATTGTGTGTACCGGTGGGTTGCGTGCGTGCGTGCCTTTAACCGTGCCGCCAGCACAACAGTTAGAGTCCCTACTGCAGCGCTAATGCTTCTCTGTCCCCGGGGCCAACTTAGCTAAGTGGAGCACACGGTAGGCCGTGGCCTTCCCAACATCGCCTGTGTTGTTTGTAGCTGTAAAGAGTCTTTCATGTTCCTGCCTACCAGCTGTTATGGCTATCTGTCACACACACAGGGAGTCATGTGCTGTCCTAGAGTCTTGCCTCAGTCATGTGCTCTTCATTCGGTACCGTACCACATCCTCCCTCTGAGATATGTGCGAGAGAGCGAACACGCGAGAAAATGGAGAGAGTGACACTCATAGAAAGGCAGGAGGGGAGAGAGGAAGACAGGAAATTGGCGTGCGTGTCTTTGTGCACGTGTCAGTGGTTTGTGGTGGGAATTGTAATAGTTCACTGAATCTTTCCATCGTTTTGCTGTAGGCTGTGTCACACCTACACTGCACCTACACACCATTAAACCGGTTTATAATGTAGAGCATTCATCACAAGTATGTTTACTTGTTGCAGTGGTATGTCGATATGCTGGCGGCAATGGATAGCTCTTAGCGCATAGCCGTCGTATATTGGCACTATAGGTTACCATGATAGTTACTACCAGTCTCACATTGGCATTGCATTTGTCTGTTCTAGACTCATTATAAAACAATAAAAAAGTAACAATACAGATAAATACAGATCTGTCACGTGTGTATAGAGGAAAATGTGTGGCCTTCACACAGGTGGTGGTTTAATGTTCTTATTTTGCACCGTGATTCATGTCAGGACGACATGTCACCCACAGAAAGTGTCCAAAGTGCAGTTTGATGCTGGAAACCTAACATTTAAGTGATTTGTCTTGGAGGTAGTTGAAGGGCCTATATTCTTTGCAGCTGTTGTGTCTGCCACCTAGTGGCGAAACGTTGTGGTCCTCACTTAACATCTTTGTAATGTGCTGTAGGTCGGTTTGCTTTTGCAAACTATTTTAATGGCTGTCCTTACTATTATATAATGGAAAATTAACTGATAAAACATTGATGGCTTTGCTCATCCAAGTAAATGCTTGCTGTGTTTTATTTAATTTTTATTTGACATTATTTACAATATCACACAAATTAGGCTATATACCGTACAGTGATATGTAGTTGTATTGTTCTGAAATATCTATTTGAAATAGTGGTTTGCTACACAGGATAATCTTATTTTGGGGTTATAAATTATGGTAAATGATACATTTTAGGATGCATACTAAAGTTACTTTTTTATTTCACAGTGAATATGCGGTTTTCAGAATTTCTGCTAATATAGAGAATTATGTATGATAGTTGTCTCAATTATTATCAACATTGGGTCTGCACTGTGGTGAAATTCAAAAATTATTGACTTTAATATTTATGTGTTTATTTAATCTCACAAAGTAACATTAATCTGTTTGGCTTTTCAGTACATTCTGTAGCATTATCTTTCTCTCTGTATTGATGCATCCATTCATGTGTTTTGCATGGTCTTTGATTGATATTCTTCTTTCCATTCATGTTCCTCGTCTCTGTCTCTCTCCAGTGCACAGCTAGAGGGCGACGTTAAGGAGGAGATCCTCCAGCCCCCAGAGCCACGGCCGGTTCCCCCCATCCTCACCCCGTCTCCCCCCTCGGCCTTCCCTACCGTCACCAACGTACGGCAGGACAATGACCGCTACCACCCGAAACCTGTCATACACGTGCTGGCCGCGGCACAGCACAATCTGACACAGGTGGGCTGGAATGTTCTGGAAGGAACGCGTGTACAGCTTAACTCTTGTCACACATGCGCACACATTGTTTATTATGTGCAGCCCATGTCCATAATGGAAGGTCACACAGTATTTGGAATCTTATGTTTGTCTGCTCTTGTTAGAAGCAGACGGACACGGAGCGCCCCCTGCAGAAGAACCAGAAGTCAGACAAAGGGAGCAGTCCGTCAGAGCCGCCCAGTCTAAATGCGTCTCACGCGGACCTCAAGGAGAACCACAGCGACAGGCCGTCCTCGGACCCCGGGCCTGCTCTCACCCACACCCCGCCCTCCCCCCCCACCGCCTCCCCGCTGTCGCCCATCCTGGAATGTTCCGCCGTCGCGCGCATCGAGAGGAAGCTGAGCATCGAGATCAAGAAGGTTCCACTGCAGGAGGGCCCTCGCAGCTTCGACACCACCACCGCCACCGCTACCTCCTCCTCCACCTCCATAGGAGCAGGGGCTGGGCTCAACGCCGCCCCCACCGGTAGCGTGGTAATGCTGCAGCGAAGCCACGCCTTCAGGTCCCGCTCCAGCCAATCGATGCTGACCTCCAGCTCCTCGCTGTCGGAGGACTCCGGCACGGAGGGAGGCGGCGGCGGCGAGAGCAGCGTGGACGCCGGTCCCCCGCTGCCCCGGCCAAACCACCTGCCCCTGAGAGGAGGAGAGAGGGAGGTGGGGCGGGGCCAGGCGGCCTGGGCCCAGCCGTGCGCCTGCCCCGAGAGCGCTCCCGTCAGGACGGCCCTGAGCTTCACCAACCCACTGCACTCGGACACCTCGGAGGAGGAGGGGGCGGAGGGGCAGCTGGCCTCAACCAAGGAGAGCCACAGCCGCTCCAGCGTCTCCACGGCGACAGCCACGGTGACCGCCGCCCCCCACCACGGAGACCAGCCGACCAGGAAGGTGCTGCCTATGTCCATCGCCGGGCAGAGTTGTCCGTCGCCCGTGGCGACCATAGCAAGTATGTTGATTGGTGAAGAGAGCTGTCGTACTCTAATAAAGTAACTATTAAGTAACTAGTGAGTAACTGATAGCAGTAACCTAGAATAGATGTAGAGGATTTAAATGGACGCTCCTTGATTTCTGTCCACAACATCCCTATTTGTTGAAGCCACCGCTATAACACCACATTCCCAGCCATGGGTTCTCTCCTATGAGTTTGTGGAGTGAGTCGGGGCTGACGTTAGCGGCCCAAGGCGTCTATAACACATTTGAGTAGTGGCCCTTTTTACGTCACAAATGTGTGACTTCATTCTGCCTCACAGCTCTGAGGGAGCTGAGCTAAAGTATAATGTTTAAAATAAACACTATCATCTACAACACACACTCGGACAGTGGCACAGTCATAATCTGGGTCTGTAAAGATGCCGTTTTAGACCTCAGCCTGGCCGCACTGTAATAACATGCTGTCTGCTGACACTTTTAGACATACAGACACACATACATACACACATGCAATATAACATAAAATAAATATATATGTATGTATATATATATATATATACACACACATATGCAGTCACATGCAAGTACACCAGAATGTCAACCAGAGAAAGTGATGGGCATATCAAAACAGCGATCAAAAATAAAAACCTATAAACGTTTTTCAAAACAGATTTGTCAAATCTCAACTCTCTCGCTCTATCTATTACACTCTGTTTTAGCCTATATAAGATATATATATACTGTATATCACATACCATTTATATTTTCTTATGGTTATAAGCAAACCAGAATCAAAGTATGAAAGGGATTAAGTGCTGTTTATGTATGCATGTATGTGGGTCTGTGTGTCTACAGTGTGTGCGCATGTTTTATGGTGAAGGAAAAGATCCTGCATGGCAAAGCCACTCATCAATCCTTTTTGCATGTTTACATGGTTTACAGTGATGTTTAAGCCAAGCAGCATACATAATGCCATTAGCTAAACAATGCATCACTGTGGCAAGAGATCAACTTGGGTTTAATTAAAGACACGCTCACTTTCATTTCAAAATCACTATATCCTTGAGTGTGTGAACACATCCTCCGGCTGTGATTGTGGCTGTGGTGGAATGGATTTGGACCTGGGTTGAAAATGGTATTTATACCGAAAGTATAAAAAGTTAATGTTTCAAATATTTTTATTTGGAATTTAGCAGAGCTTGATTTGTGCCAATATTGTGCTTGAAATGTAAAGTGTTTGTTAGATTGATTCTACATACGAAATAGAAAAGTTAATGCAAACGCCATCTGCCATTATAGGGTTTACTTGTGGTTTACAATAAATCTAAGCTATAATTACATTATTTGTATGTGTCCCCTAATGTGAATAGCCCCAGTTATTATAAGCAAACAAAAATTAAACAAATAAACAAGCTAATGTAATTATATTATAGATATTATAATAATATTAAAGCCCCTGGCATTCAAATTAAGCACACTAATTCCAATATTTGAAGCCATACCTAGAGAGATGTGTTTTACAAGAATGTTTTGAGTTTGCTTGGCTTTCTTGCTGCGTTGTGGGTGCTGCTGTAGTGCTTTATGATTGGTTTGTGGGAGCTAATAGGTGCTGAATTGGTCAAGAGACTAATGGCTACACAGCTTGTGTTTTAGTTACACAATATAGACCTTTTTCACACTAACATGGAAGTGCTACTGAAGAAATGGGTATTTAAATTCACACAATGTCTAAACTCCCTTTGTGAGTTTATTTGAATGATTAAGCAGCATCATATGCTCAAAGGTTCTCTACCCTTGCAGCTGCAATATAACTGCTACAGTGTGGTTATGGCTTTAACAGATGTGTGAATTAGTGTTCCCTATTTCAGAAAGAAAGAGACATTTTACACTTCCTGTGGGACGTTCCAGGTCAAAGTGAAAATGATCTATTGGAGGACCTGGTTGACCTGGTTGATGGTTCCTGTCATAGGACACATTTTGTGATTCCTGATGAGTTGAACTGTGAGAGAATAGGTGTGTGTGTGTGTGTTGCTAGCAGCATGGTTTTCTATCTGACTGTGCCATTTCACGGGGCTGCTGCAGACATTGCTGCTTACTGACCTGAAGAAACTGGCGATTGGTTAACAGATGAACCTGTGGTGGTGGCTCTGTCTGTCTCAGTGGGCTCAATCAGCTGAACCTCAAAACAAGGCTTTCATCAATTCCTCATAGGCCGTTATTGAGCCAGTAATATGCTGACACTGCAGTTTCTATGTTTATTGTCAGTACCCATGCTTTCACGTGAGAGAGGAATGCATGAGAGTCGGCCGTTTTTAACAGTGGTTCTCATTTGACCTCTGACCTTTTAACCCAGACTGCTGGGACAGCGACGACTCCCCTCCCCCCATTCCCGAGAGAACGCCCGAGTCCTTCATACTGGCCACAGGTGTGTTGCTCTTGGTCCAGACTCATGGGTGCGTCGTTGTCATGGCAGCCTCTTGGCCACAGGTGTCTGTACTGAATGCGGATCCTGGTGAGCCTCCTGTGCACACGGTTACCAGAAAGGCTGCAGGACATTCTCCAGCACTAGAGGGCGCTGTTGGAATGATTTCAGACCAGAAGCTGTTCGTACATAGTTGGCCAGGATATATACTGTGAGAGAGAGAGAGAGAGATTCTGCATTGATAACCTTCTCTCTTTCTCATTGGCAGACCCATCGGAATTGAAGACATCTGCCTCAGCAGAATGGAGCAGCTCGCAAGGAGGTAGGAATGTGCACGAGTTTTCTCTTAGGTCCGTGTCTAGATGTGTGTGTGCTGCATCTGTGTTACCATCTTCACATCTGTCTCCATAAACAACAGCCTTTCTGTATGTGCCAACACACTCAGAGTGTGCACTGTGGTTAAGTCAGCCGTACTGAAAAGGAAACAGATTCTCAGTAGTTTGTCACATAAACATGCACAGGGTAAGACTGACATGTGTTAACAAGATTTCAGAGCGGAAAGTGTGCAGGTGTGTGCAGTTGCTTTGTTATATAAGGGTTCTTTGTAGCCATCGATGGATGTGTTGCTTTATTACCTTCACATTGTGTTTGTGAGAAAAGTACTTTGTGCATTATTTCTCATTTCTTCCGTGTGTGTGTTTGTGTCAAACATGCCAGACTGCAGTAAGAAATCACCAGCTGACCCTAAACCTGCCAACGCCACGGCAACAGCCAGCAAAACAGACCTGGGTGGGTGAGTCACCTCCCGCCCAGTGCTTTTGAGACACGTTTGAGTCCATGTCCAGGATCAGTGTCATCTATTCACTATTGGTTTATTTATATGTGCACACGATTATGCACAATGTTACACACTCTACAATACCTCTCTTTACATATTTATAATATCGCATAACCTTGAGATGAATCTACACACTTTCTCAGAGCTTTTGTTAGGAGGATTTGATTTTTGTTTTAATGTTGTCAGTTATTCTAATATTTTCTTTGTTCTACTTTTAGGGTTCGGTAACTGCTGCATTCAGCCAAAAGGCCCTAGAGATCCTCTTGTGGAATGGACATGATGGAAGATTACATAGCTCTCCCTTTTGTCAGTGAATGGACTCTTCCAGGTCTACCTGGCAGAACCAGTCCCAAAGACGTCGATGGCACAGTTCACACATAAACAGCCTGTGTGGAACTGTGCCAACAACTTTCCTCTTCCTGTCCTGTCCGTCTCCAAACCCCTCCCTCAGAGTGCCACTGGCTGGCGGACATGAACACTGACTGGAGAAATCGCTTGCGCGTACCGGGATTAAGACCCTTCCATTCATCTGAAGCTTGCCTGGGATATGGGTTTAGTATTCGGAACATGCTGGCCTGGGGTCAGATTGTTTCCCTACTAATGATAACAAGGATAATTCCTGTCTTTCAAATCTTGTTGTATTTAAATTATTCTTTGAACAGGCAGCCTATGAACCAGTGTAACAGTTTAATTCTCTGGCAGCAGCCAAATAAACTGTAAACGTTGGTCTAGAAATGTAAAGGAGCAGAGATACAACTTGCATTAAGCAATAGGTTTACTAAGCAGGTAACACACTGTTCTTCTAGTGGCTGTATACTTAAGTCAAGTTACTTTATTGATCCCTGTGGGGAAATGTTCCCTCTGCATTTGACCCATCCTAACCACTTAAGAGCAGTGGGCAGCCACAGTGTGGCACTATTAAGCCCAGTTCAAATGCCAGTGCTTTGGACAAGGGCAACTGCAGTGCTACCATGGCATGTGTGTCTGTTAGCCAAGCTACCTATCTGGCTCAGGAAATGAAAATAACAACAATTTGTTTTAAAATAAACGAGGACAAATGTAATGTTATTTTCTTCAAATAATTAAAGCAAAGCAGGAATTACCCTTAAGGGCATGGGGCTGTGGAAAGATGAAAACTGATCTACAGAGGGTTAAGGCTTTCTACCGAATGAACACAAATCTTCAAAGCAAACTAAGATAATCTATTACCTACAATGCAATGTTTTCTGCTGGGTATGTCCAGTTTTCCAGGGTGGATGCAGTGCCCATTCTGTCTGGCTCCCTCTGTGGTGCTACATGTCAAATGACTGGCATAGAACTAGATGTGCTCCAGCTGGCGTCTTGTTTGTGCTACACATTTGCTACAATGGCTGTTCTAGTATTACTAATTCTATCCTGAGCTTCCTGTTGCTGGAGTCATAGATATAAATTATTTGGTCGTCACAAGTGTCTGCGGATGCCATGTAAGTGTCACAGTCCTGCTAGCATCTAGTTCTACTCTTGGTTTAACCCAAGCAATCTGATCTAGTCAACAATATGCATTCTGTCTGATCTGATAGCTGACATTGTTTTTGGCTCATGGGCTAATGTTGATGCAAATACAGAGTCACCGATGTGCTGCTATTGCTCAGCTGTTGTTCAGCCTGGTTCATGTGATGTTTAAAAGTCAGTTAAGCAATGGCCTGGCATTTCTTTTCATCTCCACCTTTTCACACTGCTGGGAACATGAGCCTTCCTTATGCTGAAGAGACCCTCTCCACCACACCCCCCATTTGTCACCAACTAATCCAAAACATCAAAACCGTTGGGCTGAAACGACGCGGTTGTGCTGCAAACCAGCTGGCTGATTATGTATATGTCGGGTGTGTTATAGCCCAATCGAGGTGTTATTTCATATCATGCGGTAATAACTTTCAAATGCCTATTTTGCTGAAAGCTTTGTGCTTTCTAGTACCCGGTATGAGGTAAAGTGTATGGAGTGTTTGTGGGGCCTCTACTACACACCTGTTGGCTTTACTCAGTGTTAATTTCTTCAACTAACCTAGACTCAATGAGCCGGTTTCACAGACATGGATTATGCCTAGTCTTAGACTAAAAATGTTTTCCAATGGAGATCTTAATTTAATTTTCTTTAGTCTTGGACTAGGCTTAATTGATGTCTGTGAAATCGGCCCAATATGCTTACACTTCTGTATGCAAGACTAAATAACCTCTCTAAGAGACGGTGTTGGCTAGGGACCTAGGACTACTGTAATTTTCTTGATTTTTCTAGTGTTCTCTGATTAGGTCTCCTTCAATAGCTATGTAACTATATATATATGTATGTATGTGTGTGTGTGTGTGTGTGTATATATATGTATGTATGTGTGTGTATGTGTATATATATATATGTGTGTGTGTGTATATGTATGTATATATATGTATGTATATATATATATGTATGTATATATATATATGTATGTATATGTGTGTGTATGTATATATGTGTGTGTATGTATATATATGTGTATGTATATGTGTATGTATATATATGTGTGTATATATATATATATGTGTATGTATATGTGTATGTATATATATATGTATATATATATATATGTGTGTGTATATGTGTGTATATATATATATATGTGTGTGTGTGTGTTTTATAAGCATAAAAATAATCTACAGGGCAACTTAGGTATATAATGTTTCAGAAAGTTTTTTTTTTTCTCTCCCTCTTAAAATATTCTTGTTGCCAGAAGATGTAAGAAAGTCTGTGCATGATAAATATTCCCCCTCACAGTTGTAAATTATTCTGCGTCCCTATTGGTTTTGCTTCTGGCAAATATTTCAGGGTTGTGTTTTTGTCTTTTTTTCTGCTTATATAATTGCAAAATTAATGTTTACTTTATTATTAGATGACAAAAAGCCTCCCTAATGGTTACTGTGGGCTCAGAGAAAGACTTTAATTACTGTTTTTCTTTGTTTTTTTGTAAATTTAAAAGTTATTTTTGTATATGCAGAGGTCAGGTGTCACAACTTACACCCCCCCCCCACCCCCACCCCTCACTATATCACCCTGCTGTATATCGCTCTAAATGTTCAGGTACACCGCCACCACAATTTGTTTAAATTATGTAAAATGTATGGAAAAGCATCCCCAAATGCTAGTCTGTAATATTATACAATTACACATTATTTTGTCCGGGTTATTTCCATATATAGTGTATAGATGTGTAATACCTGTTTGTTTTTTATTTATATATATATATATATATATATATATATATATATATATATAGATTGTTAACATTTCAAAGCGTGGGTTTTATTTATATATAGTGTTTATATGTGTTTTAACTGTTTGTTTTTTATTTATATATATATATATATATATATATATATATATATATATATATATACATTGTTCACATTTCAAAGCATGTGATTGGATGAAGCACATGTGCACAACCCCCTGGAGTCCCCTTGTATGAGGTGTGGTGTGTAACCTTCCTTTGCATTGCTGTGCCTTCCATGATTGGCCATATGATGCACACTTGCCCAAATATCTTCATATCTGATACAAGATGTGTCACTCCTAGTGCTGTTTCTATTGATATTGGCATTCAGCCTAGAATTGTGACTGCGGTGTTACCTTCATTTAGGCTTCTTTTGCTGTACCTCCCTTCTCTGCCCTTCTATATCGGTTGTTCACCTCTTCTTTCTCTTAACATGTCCCTCCAAAACATTATCCTTGTTCTCAGAAAGAGCCCGCCTGTGCCTTTAAGAGAGAGCCTGCCCTGCACATCTCCTTTCCTCAAGTCATTAGCGGAGCGACAGAGCGATGCCATTCGCTGCTGCTTGCCTCTATCGCGCTCGTTCAGCCACGCCCCCTCCTCGTATTCATTCTCTTCCCCATGCACACTCTCATGCACCCTAACGTGTTTGTATGTTGCAGAAAGCAATCAGTAAAATGGTATGTTAAGTAAAATCACATTTCTGCATGAGTGTTGTTTTTATGATTGGTTATTCACATTCATAGAAATGGACGTGCATGTGTGTAGTGGGCGAACGTGTGCGTTCTAACATTTTGAATTTTTTTAAAAAATATACAAAGGAGATAATGTAGAATATGTGTACATATTTGTGTGGGAAATTGCTAAATGGGTTTAGAATATTATTCCAATGCTGGGCTCTTAAATTACATATTACACATAGCCTACAATATTTGAATTACTCACTACAGGTTACAGATTAAGCTTTCCTCACAGACCTGAGGATATACATTGCATGTAATGTAGACTCAAGGCAGGTATCCCATTGTGCACATTTTAAGTTTGAAGTTGCAATGTGTCAAACATGTAATGTGATGATTCACAGTGGTTAACACTACACACTATTCAGTCTCAATGCATTTCCAGTTTACTGTTATTTTTCTGATGTCCGAATTCGTTTGTTATTATAGGCCTACTGTATGCTATAGCATAATATGTGTAAATTCCCCGTATGGGCTTACATATATCTTCAGTAAAATATGCTCAACTAAAGGTGGCAACCGTGGCATATTGAAATTGGGCACTTGCCTTTCCTCTCCCCCTATGCGAGGATAATGTTCAAAATGTTCCAACCGTACCGTCAGCATGATTAACATGTTTTCTCATAGAGGTATTTGCACTTTAAAAAAACAAGAGGACATCTTCCTGCGGGTGGAATACACATCAAACCTAAAACATTCGGCTACAGTTTTGTACGACATTGTCTGATGGCGAATAACCACTAAATATGGATATACAGTAGCTAATATATCCCGCCTTATCTTAACATGCCATTCAAGATCCTGACCCGCCCCTTCCCTGCTTTGCTCCGTGCCTCGCTCACAAACAGCAGCCGTGGCTGTAACGGGAAGGGAGTAAATACAGTAGAGAGCCTCAAGATGGCTGACTCGCTGGGCTCCGTTTACTTCACTGGAGCTGCCGCTGCAGTAACCACGGTAGTCGCCTCCGCCAATAACCCGCTCGCCAAGACGACCGAGACCAGAGGATGTCCGGACAACCGCTTGCAGACTTCTCGGGAATTAAACCCGCCACCGCCCAAGAAAGTCCGAGGCGATGAGAAGAACGTTAAAGCTAAGAAAGTAATTAGAGCGGGAGTGGGTGGCAACAGTACAGCGACAGACAAGCTCCATAAGCCCGCGAAGCAGAGTTATGGCAAGCCTGGTTTGTGGCGCCTCAGTCCGGCCAAGGCGAGCGGCCCCTCGGTGGTACATGCTGGTGGGTCTCAGCCGTCTGCGAACACCCATAAAGTCTTCAAACAGAGCGACTTCTTTCTGCACAAAGCGCCTTCCTCTTCCAAACCCAAGAAACCAAATAACGATAAACAGCGAGAGAAAGAAAGAGACAAGCAGAGAGAACGCGGAGAGGTGAAGAAGAAACATATGCTACTGACATCCGCAAACGGGACTAATAATATCAACAATAACTGCGGGGTTAATAATATTCCTACAACGAAGAAAGAAAACGGGGATGTTTTATTAACGCAAAAAGGTAGGCCCGCGCATTAAATAATGAAGCCTACTATTTGCACATAAGCTTTGAACTTGTAGTAGCCTAAAGAGAAAGCAAATGTCGTAAAAGTTCACTTTATTTTTAAGATGTCCTACCGTAGTTATTATCCCTTCGGGGGGTTTAGACTTAACGCTTCAGCAGTTGGGATATTGTTGAAGTGTGCCTACAGTTGCCTGTCACGCAATTTGCTTGGACAGTTCCATATTTAGACTCGTGTTAAGTGGTTACAGATTAAGACACACAATACGCTGTATTTTGTTTTATTGATGTGCAAACACCCATACACATTTCCGGCAGGCCTACTGTGTTTATTTGTGTTATATGAGTTATGGCGTTATTGTCTTGGCCATTTGTGCTGCCCCCTTCACGTTCATCCGCCCGTGAACCTGCGAGCTCGACAGCGTTCCAGGGCAGTAGTGGGGCGACCCGATTGTTACATTGTAACCAGCTGCTCTCACGCTGTTGGAAAACATCTTGTGCAGCGGTTCTCAACCTTTTTTGCGTTGCACTACATTACACTACATTGTAGTGCAGCGATTGTCTGTGCAACATTGACGTTTTTAAAAAAAATGAATTTTTATATACGTTAGTACTAAGATATACTAGTCAACGTTTAAACCTATGGTTTAAACAATCTAACCTCTTTACCAGATTGGATTTGTCTCGATAATGCTTTTGTGGCATGATGAATATGCATTTCTCTTATTATTTTACGTTCTTCTGGCATCAAGTGTATAAAGCTGCATGTTTTCATAACATGACAGTCGCCCGCCATTATAGGGCAAGTGTTGTTTTGATACAGCACCACGCCCCCTCCATACTGTTACAGCGAAGCAGAAATAAGTACTATTTGTTTCCATTCAACATCTTCTATTCATTAGATTTATTTATTTCTGACATTTATAGCTTGCAATCAATGCTGCATTCCTTAATGTAGCAGACACGCATGTAAGCTGCCCATACTGACGCAACATAGCCTACTGTAGACTGCAGGCTACCTACTTGGTGTCTAATAAAATAAAACACCAGATCATTGTAGACTTTCGTGTGTGCACTAAAATCATTCTGAACTCAAGGGACATTAATGCGTCTAGAAAGATTATGTCTCTGGTTTGGCTATGTGGATATGATGTTGCCATTGCTCTGTTCTTGCTGGCTAAATTAGAAGGTCATGACAGCCACCACTTTCAGAAAGCAGCACAAAGGCAAGCCATTATACTGAGGGATAGGCCAACCACATCACAGTGCACGCACCAAGTCCACTTTGCATGGTATGGCGAATGGCATAACAGATTTTACATGACAAAAAATGATATCTCAAAAATTGATTATGCACATGGTTGCTTTTTTCCCCGCTTTTGTTTGGAACATTTCTAACATAGAAAATGTGTCCCTTGCTCCATGGAATCAAACATTGTTATAAGGAATACAATGTGAGCTTCATGTTGCAAGCAACTCTCTAAACTCTATAGGCTGCAGTTGAAATGTTCAAACGAATGAGTGTCTTTTAAGCTGAGATGGATCTCTCTAGCAGCTAAAGATTTACCACAGTGTTCTACAAGCCAGACCACTAACCTGGGATAACCTTTTATTTTTATGTATGTATGTATATATGTGTATGTATATGTATGTATATATGTGTATATATGTGTGTATATATATGTGTATATATGTATATGTGTGTGTATATGTATATGTGTGTATATATATGTGTATATATATATATGTATGTGTGTGTATATATATGTGTATATATATATATGTATGTGTGTGTATGTATGTGTATGTATGTGTGTATATGTATGTATATGTATTAGGGGTGCACGATATTGATCAAATGTGATATTGCGATATTGATCATGAAAATTGCAATATCGGTATTAATTTCGAT